>PVKE010043217.1:0-13456 GCA_004027555.1 Craseonycteris thonglongyai | reverse complement strand
GAGCGGGGGGACAGTTGTGGGGGGAGGTGGGAGTGGGCACTAGATATAAGGTGATGGAAGGGGAACTGATACTGAGTGATGGGCACATAATACGATGCATGAATGATGTGAGGTGGACTTGTACATCTGTAAACTGTCTAATTGTTACCAACCAATGTAACCTCATCAAATTTAACAATAAATAAAAAAAAAAAAAAAAAAAAAAAAATAGTTTAGTATATTTCTAAATAACAGTGCTTTGATGAAACCTAATTGCAGTGGCGATAATGAACAACAATTTCTTAATATCATCAACTATTTAATTAATATTTAAATTCTCTTGATTGTCCTGTGAATGTGTGCTTCTTGAACAGTTGGTTTGCTTGAATCAGTGTCCAAACAAACTTAAACAGGTGTAGTTTACGACATGCTGGCTGCTATAGCAGAGGCTTGGACATTTATGCCAGAGCTCATCAGGAAGGGTTCCGTGGATTTTCTTCCAGTGGGATTCACAGAGGTGATGATCCGGGTTTGCAATTTGGCTGTGTGAACCTAAGTAAGTGAACCTTTCCAAGTCTTGGTTCCTCATTTCCATAAATCCCAGGGTTGATATAAATATGAAATGATATATTCACATATGATACTTGGCATATAGGCTGGACTATAGTATATGCTCAGTAAATTCTGAATATAATTATAAATTAATAAAATGAAGAAGATGGAAATTAGCAATTTGGCATTTTGGCAAATAGTGAAAAGGCCCATGAGTTGGGAGTGTCAGATGTGACTGGAGAAATAGGTTGTGACCAGACCATACCTCAAAGATCTTGTGTATGAAGCTAAGGAGTTGGGGCTTAATCGTGTAGGCACAGGAGAGAGGCAGAAGTTTGTGGGGAAGTGATGGCATTGGCTTCCTCTGATAGCAGGATGGAGGAGCAGGCCCTGGAGGAGGTATAAAGTCTCAGCAAGAACCCTGCGAGGACACAGTGATGCCCTGAACCAACCAGTACCTATGGGGATGGAGAATAAGCCTTGCTGAGGTCTGGATAGGATTTAGTGAAAAGTTAAATGTCAGAAGGTAAGGAAAGAAGGACAATTTTATTTATTTATTTATTAAAAAAAATATATTTTTATTTATTTTTGACAGAGAGAGAGAAAGAGACAAAGAGAGAAAGAGAGAGAGAACTGAACTGGGGGAGCTCCCAGTTCAGCATGGGCCGGGGCCGGGATTCAATCCTCGGTCCCCGGCACTGCAAAGTGAGCGCTTAACCCACTGAGCCATCCCGGCTTCCCCGAGAAGGACAATTTAAGAACAACTCCAGAATTTCTGGCCTGGAGACCAGCTAGAAGGGGATGCCATGATAGAGAATATAAGCACAGGGGTCTGAGCAAGTTTCAGTGATGGGGTTAATGAATTCCACTTGAGATATATTCAATAAGAGCTGTCTGCAGGACACCTAGGTGACAACTCTGCTCTTCTACAACTTCAAGAGCTCAAAGCATCACTTAGAAGGACAGTTGAGAAGGAGGGAAGCTTCCACCTGGTGTGGCTCCTCTGCTTACTCCAGACCCAGTTATGAAATCTGACAGCTCCTTGCACTGACAGGTTTCAGGAGGGACTGATGGCCTTTTCAAAGTCCACATCGTAAGTACTATGTTGATATGAAGAGAATAAAATCCAGACTGACATATTTAAAATGTATTTGATCACTGGGCAGTGAGGTTTTGACAAAGACAAAAGATTCTACAATCTACCAAGCCACAGTTCTTGAAAGTCCACACCCTTTGAGGATCTGATGACATTGAACAAGAAGCCCATCATTTTATCTGAGTCCTACATTTTCCCATTTCTCATCCTCAGCTCAGATTGAAGTGGTTTAACATGAGGTAAAATATTTTGCTTGAGATAAGTACTGCTTTTGTGAAAGCAACTGTCCAAATATAAAATGGCTATTTTAGAAAGAGAGGGTTCTCTTTGAAGATTGGTTGGCCCTTTAAGTAGACATATTTTTAAAATGGGTTCATGCCTTGAGTTGTTGGTTCTACAGATGATGGATTAAAATACTGAGAAGATATTCTTTGTTGTGAAATTAATAGTCAGTATTGTATAGTCAGTTGTTGGCTCACTTTTTAGAATTGGTTTGGTTGATGTAAAAACTGAATTCAAGTTAGTTGACATGCCTTTCATGGAGTGGCAGGGTTAGTGTTGCCTCCCCTTGTATCTGGGAAGTTTTGACCACTTCAATGATTAGAATGAGGAGCCAGCGACACCATGTGATTTCTGAGGAGAGGTGATAAATGACTGTAGCATCTGTTCGATTCTCTTGTTAACACTTTATCCGAATGCTCCCTTTTGGAATTTTTCCACAATGTTGAGAGGAAGCTCAAGTCACATGGAGAGGACACACGTGGGTATGCTAGTTAACACTTCCAGCTGAGCCCAGGCTTTGAGTCTTCCCAGCCAAGGAACCAAAGGAGCATCCAAGTGAGCTCCTGACACTTCAAATCATCCATCAATATAGTCTTTCAAGCTGAGGTACCATATTTCATGGAGCAATGCACTGTCATAGTTTCTGATCCACAGACTTTAAGAGTAAAATAAAATTATTGTTCTATGTCACTATGTTTAAGGGTGGTGGTTGATTATGTAGCAATAGAAATTAGAACCACGTGTGACCAGTTCTGAGACGTAAGTAGTAGTTTACTGGAAAGCGTGTGGGAAAGACTTTTTTGTTTGATAAGAAGAGAGAGTGCTTTGAAAAAAAATATCCCTTTCTTCCCACTTTTTGTGGTATTGGGAGAGCTTGATATTTTAAAAGACTGCAGCTATCCTGAGACCTTGAGGGCAAAGCCTAGTGAGTGATAAGGAAGACTTTCATGACCCTGGTGGTATTCAGCTGGGGACTTCCTTCTGTGAGATTTCTCATTATGTGTGAGTGTAAATATCCAATGTGTCTAAACCACTTGTGTTTAGGTTTTCTATCACTTGCATTAGGCTCACCAGATTTACTGTTTTAAACAGGACAGGAAACAACTGTACTGTGCTGTTTCAAACAGTACATCTGGTCAGCCTAGTTTCATTGGGCTGTACTCAATGTGTCAGTAGGCTGACCATATATACCATATAAAATGGTACAATACTATTGTTTTTTGTCCTGTTCAAAATGGTACATCTGGTCAGCCTACACTGGCTGAAATAATGACCTTAAAGACATTTCCAATTCAGAACTGTTTCTACTGCATTTCTGTTCTCTCTGTGCTTGTATTCCAAAATGCTCTCTGTCCCAATTCTATCTATTACAATTCTTTACACTCTTCAAAAGTTACCATTTTTGTGAAGACTTTTGTAATCATCACCCATAACAAGTAATCTATGTATATCATGGTATCCCACCACCCAATTCATGTGGTTGCCGGTAGACATTTTTTCTATCCTACCAACTGATACCTATACAATACTGGACCAGCTAATGTAGCATGTTTCTCCATTTATTCAAGTCTCTCATTATTTTGTGTCCCTCATTATGAGTTGCAGTTTTCTTCATATATATATAACTTATATATTTTTCTGGATTTTATACACATAGACATCCTAAATTGCTTTATTATTGCTGTTTTTGTCCTCTCTCATGGATATCATTCTACCAAAACTTGAGATTTGTTTTTTTTACATCATTCATGATATTTAATGAGTGACTACTATATATTGGAGTTATATCCTCTGTGTTTCCTGTTACTACAAAATAACAATAATAATTTCTAATGTTTTGAAAATTTACCCTATTAATATTAGTCATTTCCTAATATCCTTTGATGAATTAGCTCCTTAAAGCTACATGACAATATAAGAAAAGTACATAAGAAAAGCAGACAGAGATAATTTGAATACATTGATGAAGGCCATATTGCCAGTAAGCAACAAAGCTATGGTTCAAACTCAGAGATCTAGTTCTTGAGCTCACTTTTTTAACCAGTTCACCATGGTGCCTAAATGGTCACAGGATTCCATCTTAGAGTGAGAGAAAGAGATTAAACAACACAAAAGTAACTATTTAAAGGTTGATGTGGTTAACTACAGTACAACCAAACTATAAGATGTTATGAGAGTCTGATGGTCATATTGACTTGACCTCTGGGAAGGATGAGAAAGGTTTCCCAGAGGAAGTGGCATTTCAGTTAAGAAATGAAGGAGTAGCAGGTAACGATCTGGGAAAAGTGTCAAAAGAGGAGCACTCAAGCAGAGTCACCAGCATGAGAGAGGACACTGAGGATTCTGAAGGCCATGAGTCCATGGTACATTCAAAGTATTCAGAGAAAGCACAGCCAATGAGGCTGGAGGGGCTGAACCTCCTGGGGCTTTCTGAGGATTTTGAGCTTTTTTCTAGGAGTAGTGAAGAAATATTGATGGGTTGGGAGGGGGCAATGATACATTTGGCTGTTGAATAGAGGCTGGCATGAAGGGGTAGTGGTGAGTTTGTTAACTATTGTGGAATTTAGGAAGAGTCTGGTAATGAATGTAGAAATTGGTCAGCTAAACTTAGATACTAGGTATAATTTTTTTTCAAGTAAAATATGGAAAACCTTGATGATGGCTTAGAAGTAAGGGAGAAGGAAGGAAATTATACAATGGCATTTATGGCTTTTACTTCCATAATCTGCTACTTGTGATTGGTGCTATTTGCTAAGTTGTGAAATAGGCTTAGGAAGAAGATACATTTGCTCACCAACTTTTAGCAAGTATATATTAAGCACTTATTGTATTAAAAAAAATTTTTTTTATCAGCTATTGGGCAAACAACTGAGAATAATACCAACATTCTTTCTGTTCTCATGGAGCTTAAATTCTATTGGGGAAGGAAGAGTTAAAACTAATCATGAAATAATTTAGATAGTAAAAAATGAATCAAGAGATCAAGGGAGTTAAGAAAGTTTATACTTGTAGGGCTGACTTGGTTAGGTAGGATGAAGCTCATTGGGCTGTGTGGAGAGTGGAGATGGCGAGGGTGAGGATACTGGATATGAGGAGAGCAATTGAGATCAGGTTGCAGGGTAAGAGTTCAGAGTGTTTACTGGTGGAAATAAAGAGACATAGATAAATTTGAGTGCTATTTGGTTTGTAAAATTGAGATGAACTGTAAAGAAAAAGGAAGTGTTGGTGCTACCAGGACAGTGAGAATATGCATTCCCTAAAAGGTATAAAATGCCCAGCTCAACAGAATTGAGGATTCTTCTGAAGTTAGTGAACAATTATATATTATAGCATTCTGTGAAGATTGTATTTATTCACAAGCTTATTCTAAAGATTTTTTAAATTAATTTAACAAGTATATATTGCATGTCTATTATGTGTCAACACGGTAGAATCTTGGGAGGATAAAAGTAACCAGAATGTGGACATTGTCTTCATGAAATTTAAGATCAATGGTGGAGACACATTTTATAAAGCAACCACATAGATAGATGTAAATTTCAACTGTGATAAGAGCCTTAAAGAAGAGAAGCCAGAACATTTATAATGGTGAAATAAGGACCTTTATAAATCCATTCCTCTATAAAAGCAGCAAAGTCACTGGCAAAAATTGTTGAAATCTACTTTGGCAGAACTCTGGAAATTAATCAAAGGTTAGGAAGGACTTAATGAATGTTTATTTAAGAAAAATGATTGACTCTCAGTAAGAACTGTGAACTGTGTGACATTTTACTATGCCCTATTCCCAACCCTTTTGCCCCAGATCCACAGTAGCCTTGAAAACCAGAAGCTTTATAACCACAGTAGCTGCAAAAAGCAGCAGCATTAATAGCCAGTGAAAGGGGTAGACTGAATTGGAGTGTCTCAAAAAGCCACATTCCCAGAGAAATGTCACTACTTGACCTGTCTACTAGTTCTCTGCAAAAGATTCATTTACAGGGTTGTTATTATTTGACTCAATTTAGAGCTTGCTTGGTGGAAAAAAAATTGTATAGCTAGGGTATTTGATAGAAACAATCAGCATCTATATTTTAATATTGTAGCTGCCAGACATAGAGATACCAGTTGGAGAAAACAAGAAGCTTGTCAAAAAACCTAAAGGACATTTTGAGAAATGAGATGGCCATAGGGGATTTTAAAAAGCTCTGACATATTTCTGGGGATTTAGAAAGCCACATCATAGGTAGGGTGTGCATATGACTAAAAAACAAACAAACAAACAAACAAAAAAACACCCCACCTGAAATGGCTCTAATGTCTCAAATCTGTCTGATCTAAGACTCTGTACATGTGCAAAATTGCCACAGTGTGGAAGGCAGGCCCCGACATGGAACAGAGCTCTTTGGTGAAGGTTAAAGAATTACCGCCTTGAAGTATTTGAGGAAATATCTGTCAATAATTAGCTGACCACCAAACTAACCAAGCAGATATTTTAGTGACTTTACACCACTGAAAATTTCCAGGGATGTCACTAAATAAAGAACAGCAGCAGCAGCAGCAACAACAACAACAACACAATATAGCAACAAGATCAAAGCCTGAGAGAGTGGGGTGGATCAGAATTCCAGAGTTTCCACATTATATTAATCAAAATGTTTAGATTTCAACAAATATATTATAAGACATGCAAAAACGAAAACAAAAACAAATAAACAAATGAACAACAACAACAAAAAACCACCCAGAAAAATATCCACATGTAGAAAAAAAGTAAGCAATAATAAATATCCCTGAGGCGACCCAGATGCTGAATTTACTAGGTAAACACTTTACAGCAGCTACTATAAGTATGTTTGAAGAATGAAAAGAAACCATGTCCAAAAAATAAGAGGGAATTATGAGCATTATGTCTCACCAAATAGAGATTATCAATAAGAAGATAAAAATTATGAAAAGAAACCACATATAAATTTTATAGTTGGAAAGTAAAATAACTAAAATTAAAAATCACTAAAGACGCTCAACTGAAAATTTGAACAGGTAGAAGAAAAAAATCAGCAAATATGAATATAGGTCAATTAAAGCTGCAGAACAGAAAGAAAGAAAAATGAAGATAAATGAACAGACTCTTAGAGACTCATGAGTCACCATAAATCACACCACCATATACACAATGGCAGGGCCAGAAGGAGAGTGGGGAGAAAAAGAGGCAGAAAGAACATTTTGGATAATGGTCAAAAGCTCTCCAAATTTGATGGAAAACGTTAGTACACACATTCAAACCGTTCAACCAACTCTAAGTTAAACACAAAGAGCTCCAAGACATAGGAGGTCCTAGACATAGTCGTAATAATCTTTTTTCATTAACATGAAATCCACATTAAGAAGGATAAAGTTGAACCACTAGATCATGACCATATACAAAACAACTCAAAAACAACTCAAAACAACTCATAGGCCTAAATATAAGAAACCACAAAACTCTTAGATGAAAATGTAGGATCACTGTGATCTAGAGTTAGGCAATGAATTAATCTTGATTCTTTCAAGTGAAAGAGGACAGTCATATCACATCTTTTATGATTCCATGTATACAAATGCCAAGAATAGGCAAATGTGTGAAGATAGAAAGTAGACTTGTTTGCTTGGGCCTAGTAGGATGAGACAGGAATGAGGTACGCCTGCCTGCTAATGGGATTCTTTTAGGGGTCCTTTGGCTCTTTTGTTCTAAAATTGAGTTGTGGTTGTGGTCATTAAACTCTGAAAATACTAAAATCTATTAAATGCTACAGTTTGAAATGGGTAAATTTTATGGTAAGTGAATTAGGTTTCAATAAAATCAAACAAACAAACAAACAAACAAACACAAAACAACAAACAAAAAACAGTGCTCACTTCATAGCCTCAGGGGTGGAGGATTGAATCCTGGCCTTGGCCTGTGCAGATCCATATGTTGAACTGGGTGTGCTTCCCATGTGGGAGGCCTCCAGTTCAGTTCTTGTCCCCCAATTTGGCCCCTGGCTCAAGTGGGCGTGCCTACCATGTGGGAGGCCCCCAGCCCAGTTCCCACCCTGCGCAGCCCCCACCCACCGGTGTGGAACAAAACCATGTGGAAAACTGATGACGTGCAGCTATGAATACTGTTCTGGGCCCTCCCCATTCTCTCTGTCTCTCCTGTAAAATACGATAAAATAAATCCTAAAAAAGAAAAAAACCCAGAAGATGTTCATGATAACAAGGGCAGGCTTAATGAAGATTCTGGCCTTCTCTGTAGTATCTTTAATGGTGTGTAGCTAGCTACGTGATTCAAAACTTCTAACCAGTGACATTTTCCTAGAAAGTTAGCTTTATATTTGTCTTTTTTCCCCTTTCCCGTTTTTCTCTTTTAGTATATGTGCTGCCAAAACAAGCACTTATTTTTCTCTTTTAAAGTGTTTTTCTTTTAAATTATTCTTTTGAAATATTCCAGATATTCACAAAATAATATAAAACGATGCAATAAACAGTTGTGTGGGTATCAGCCAGCTTAAGCAATCAAACATCATTAATTTGGTTAAAGACACTTGTGGGTTTTTCTTTCTCTGTTAAAATTTCTTTTTTAAAGAGTATTTAGATTGAATTTTTTCTAAACTGTACTTTTCTCCACTCACCTCAAATTTTAGCCAATTGCCTGTCAATTGGCTCATTGTCTTGGAGAAACAGAATTCCAAAGCATCAGGTACCCCTCGTTTAAGCATTTGAGTTCAAGTCTGTTGGAGGCGGTGATAGAGAGGACAAGACTGCTAGTTGGTCCAAGCTGAATGGGGGCAACCTGAGTCTCCTCGCCCCTACCTTCTGCTTGGGATGTATGTTCTGCTCACAGTGGGAACTATTTTTAAGGATGTAGCCTAGAGAGAGTGAAGTTGAGACCATCTGTACTATGCCTATGACTGAGCCCAGTAAGACCTCTCTAAACTTTGAAGATTCTGGTGGGAGAATGTGAAGATCTACTTGTCTTATGGGTGCACAGACAAGCTTTGGAACAAGTTCCCTTACTTATTAAACTTGCCATCTGCCACTCCGGGGTGCTATGCCCATCTCTTCAGTCTCTGCCAGTTTAAGAACCAACAAGGCCTTTAGTAAACCAAATCTGGACCTTGTGCCACCAAAACACACTGTCATTCACTTCCCATGACCTGATTTCTTTTTCACAAGTTACTGTGGAGGACAGGTGGAGATATAACATGTCAGTACTGCGTTATGGGCTTCCGAGACTTAATCAGGGTTTTTAGCCACTCAAGAAATATCTGTGGAAGTTAAATGACTGGAAGGTGCTGGGTGAGGCCCAGTCCTTCTCAATTCAACACCACTTATCCCAGACACGATTCAGAGCATCATCCCCTGTGTTTACAAGTAAACAGAGGTCCAGTCTATTGAAATCTAGTAGGACTGGTTCATACCATGTGGGTAGGTAAGAGCCATGGTTAGATATATTAGCAGCAATCTCTTATTTATATGGACATAATGTCTGAAAATGACACTTAAGAAATATCAATGTAAAATTGTGTACTGAGGTTCTTCAAATGAACAGCACACAATCTTGTGCACTAATTAGACCTCTCAGATGCTCTGCTGCAAACTTTGCTAAAAACAAATGGATGAATTCCAGGGTTCAGTTGTCTACTCTTCCCTGAAATCATGCACAGAGAACACAGAGGTCCATGGGCAATGGTAATGTGGTCGTAAGCTAGGAGCCCCTGGGAGGATAACTTTGAGCGTTTGCTTCTTGCTGACAGGCTCAGCAATAACTCCTGATGGCCTCACAGCTCTGTGCTTCATGGTTTACTGTTCTACACTTTTGTGTCTTGCTTCTGTTCTTGTGGTTGTGTCTTGTACTTCTCAAGGCTGACAGCCCTGTGGCTGTTCCCAAGGTCCTGCTGTCAACAACTCAGCTGCTTCCTCTGGAGCTGTTACAGGGTCCTCCACACAAACCCCCCATTCCTGGGCTCAAGTGTAACTCCAGCTCTTTGTCAAGGGAAGGACGTAGTCTCAGGCTGTTGCATTTGGATTTGGGCTGGAATGATGCCACAGAATGCAAGGGGACAGGTCTGCTATCCCTCCACCAGCCTCTGGGCTCAGCTCTAGGAGTGTAAACCCCATTGGTCAGAGTCTCTAGGACAAACCCATATAACTCTAGAGATTGCTCAAGTCCATGTTCCCTTCCTCTTCTTTTTGGTTGTAAAGTGGTGTTCTCTGGGTCAGAACAGCACTGCTTCCTAATGCTATGGAGTGGCTTTGCCCAGACAAAGTCAGCGTTTTTCCAAGGTTTGACAATTGTGTAGCCCTGAAAGCTTTTTGAGCGCCATTCTAGACATTTAGCTTTACTTTCCGTCTTTTATAAACAGCAATGGAAACAGGGTGTACTTTAAGGACAAAGCAGCAGGAGATCCTTTGAGGTGTGAAGCCCCTTTTAGTGCTGAGGTGGGTGCTGGCAGAGCTACCTTTAGGAGAAGAGGGCCATCGTGTGGCCCCTACCCCCCAGGCTCTCACAGCTTTGAAAGCTCTGCACTCCTCAGGCCCCTGATCCACCTGCTGTGGCCAATGGCCCCGGATGTGCCCTCACCCTCCTGGTTGGCAATACCCTGGGCCTTAGCAGACACTTGGCACTTGCTGTTCTCTTTTCTCTGAATCCTGCTGGGGCAGCTTGTGTCAGGTACTTCCCTGGAATGTAAGTCACCAAAAGGCAGGGATCTCTGTCTTGTTCACTGTTGTCCCCCCAAATCCTGGAAGGGTAATTGTCACAAAGTTATTGGTCAACAGTAAGTGGTCATCACCGGTACTAAGCTACTTACAATCTGTTTCTATAAAATGATGATTTTATAGTGTTAGGATTGAATGATGATGATGATGATGATGATGTGTATTGGGATCTTCAAGAAGTGCCCCGCTTTGGGTTTGGGCTTAGAGTTATATTGGGAAGATATGAAATTTCTTGAAACCATCATAAGTGACAGTTGTGTCTGCTTGTGGCTGAGAGCAGAGATCTCTGTGTGGTTCTACCTTAGTCTATTTGAATTGAGAATCTGGGATCTACTGTAGTGCCTGATCTAAAAACTGCTGCTTCCTCTATATTCACAGCAAACCAAGTGGAAAGTAGAGCTGGTTGGGGTTCTGCCTCCTAGGAATGGCAATGACCTGGGTATTCCTTTAGCTGTGGCTTTGGCCATGACAAGTGTGAGACTCAGAGACCTCATACCTGTCATGGAGCTGATGGAGCTGGAGCTGAAGGAGCTGAATTTTAGGAATAGGTTGTTCTCATAGAAAGTTTGGTTGATAAAAGAATTACTAGGAGAGAGAAGAGAAAGAAAGAGAGGAAGTCAGAATGAGAGGATTGACTTAGTAAGTTATCTAATAATTGAATTTGAAGGACATGGCTTGAGCCTGCCATTGGAGAAGAGGCAGTCTGGGAGAGCATGGTCTTGGACTAGAGAGATTCACTCTCTAGGAGACAAGAGAAGGGACTATCTGAAGTTGGGAAAAGTGAGGAAATCAGGACAATGCCTTAAGCCAAGACCCTGATATAAATTTAAGATGTTGCTTTCTGGAAGAGGACATGGTCTAGTGAATATGACTGGGAAGGAGACCAATGGAGGAATAAAATCAAAGGTGCTTTGAGAGGCTCAGGGACATGATAACATAATTGCAGAGTTCCTAACACCATGGAGGAAGAAGGCAAAGTACTAGGGAGGTGGTTTCTGTCTTGTCTAAAGCTGCTTGGCCTTCTTAGTAGCTCCCAGGCCAAGACAGGGGTTATGAAAGATGCAGAAAGGTGTTGTATGAATAGCAGGGCTCTAAAGTCAGGAGGAGTATAATATCATTTCAACTCCTAGTCACTAGTGTGGACCTTGGGTAAGTTAAAAGAATGCACTGGGCTTTACTCTTCTCATCTGTAAAATGGGTTAAATTATCAATAGCTTGTAAGGTTGTGGTCATTAGAGGAGGTGATGCTTACAGTGTCAGGTACCCAGTGCTTATTCAGAGAATGTGCCTTTTCATTCCCCCTGAGCTGATATTTTGGCCCTTACTGGGCCAGCTGGTGTCTGGTCTGGATTCCAGTACTTGCGGTAGCCAGGGATGCCTACTCACAGGGCATGTTTGAACACTTTTTTATTCACAGAAAGGCCACTAAACACTCCTGTCTCTCCTCTTTTAACCCCTTCCCCCCAATTCTCCCTTTAAATCAATTTATTCATTCATTCATTCATTCATTCATTCATTCAATAGGAGTTTTATGTAATTCCTGATGTGTACTGTGCATTGCACTAGACACATAGAGCTATGAAAAACACTTAAGTTCCTGCCCTCATGGAACTTACATTCTAATGAAAAATGCAGGACATCAAGCTTGATTCAACTTACTAGAAATGTCTGAGTTCCTTCTTATTTAGCTTGGGCACTGAAATACTGGCTAGCATGAGCCTGAGATGCTGCTTAAAATTCTGACTCATCACAGCTACACTTCTCTGTGCCCTCTATGTCCTATGACACTCCCAGATCTGCAACAAGGGAGACTTCATTGCATCACAGCTCAGGTAGCTAGGGGACCCAGGAGTCATCCTGGGACCTCACAGCATGGGTCTATAAGGGAGAAGAGGCTGGACCAATAAAGTAGGGTTCAATACATAGCAAGCAAAGACAGAGAATAGTGAGGAGGGTGTGGCTGGTTCAGGGCTAGAGGGACTTGTTGGGTTCGTTTTCTGCAGGGTGAGGCAGCTCCTGCTTAGCTAGGGAATGACCACAGAATAGCAGGAGCACATTGGGTAGCCTGAAAAGTTTGCCCACTGCCTTTTTTTCTCTTCTACCCTCTATATTCATTAGCTCGGGGTTCCTGTCCCTGAGATATAATAAAGTCTCTGTCTTTGCATCATCCAAGGAAGAAGCTGGATTCTCTCGGCAGCCCCGGAGAATGACTCTGAGCAATTGGGGACAAATAGAGAAACACAACGTGAGAAGAGTCCATTGGTTTCCAGGTTGTCACTCATTTCATCTGATAGGTGTTAATTGAGCACACGCTCTGGGAGTGGTCTTTGGGTAGCTGAGTGGAAGCTCAGAATTATTAATATGATACAGTGGCATGTGAAAGTGTTGACAGCTGGTGTAGATGCCACTTTAGTGGGAAAGCTTTCAGAACTGTAGTTGGAGGGTTATCCCTGAGGGAGAGGGAGTGAGGATGATGAGCAGGACTCAAATAGAGAACAAGTAAAAGAGGCCATTCAGAGGCAGAAATGACCCCCTGGAAGGCTCAGCATTTCTGGGAGATGGGAAGACCTGTCTGGACAAAGTAAGTGCTAAGGAAAGAGCAGGTAGGATGGCAAACTCAGGGCCAGATTGGGGGGACTTTGCATACCATGTGAAGGAGTTTGCATTTCCTATTTAGCTTCCGTGTTTTCTTCCTCTTGCCTGTTCTCTGAGTCTCATCTTTGTTCCAGTCAATAGGGTTTCTAGCACCAGGAGTTCTGATGAGGAGCCTTCATATTTTCTTGTGTCTCAGACTTGAGTCCTATCCTATTATTACCATCTTGCCTACCA
>PVKE010043216.1:0-13457 GCA_004027555.1 Craseonycteris thonglongyai | reverse complement strand
CCCCCCAGGCAGCACCAAGGACCCCCCAGGCACTACAGTGGAAGGACCCCCAGGCAGCACCAAGGACCCTCCAAGGCACATAGTGGGAAGGACCCCCAGGCAGCATCAAGGACCCCCAGGCAACACCAAGGACCCCTAGGCAGTCAGCAAGAAGGACCCCCACAAAGGCACACTGCAGGAAGAACCCCCCTTTCCTAGCTAATTCGTGCGAAAAACCCTCTGGAAAAGTTCACCCATAGGCAGCCCAGGGAGCACCAAGCACACCCTAGACAAAGAGCGCAACGAACCCCCAGAAAGAACCAATGTCCCCAATCCCCAAGGCACACAGAACGGAGAACACCCAGGCAGCACCAAGAACCCCTGAAGGCACACAGTGGGAAGGACACCCAGGAAGCACAAAGGACCCCCAAGGCACAACGTGGAAAGGACTCCCAGGCAGCACCAAGGGTCCCCCAAGGCACACAGCACAATGAACCCCCACGCACACGAAGGACCCCCCCCCCCAGGACACCATGGGAAGGACCGTTAGGCAGCACCAAAGACCCCCCCAGCACACAGCAGGAGGACCCCAAGGAAGCACCAAGGGCCTCCCAAGGCACACTGTGGGAAGGACCCCCAGGCAGCACCAAGGACACCACAGGACACCAAGGGAAGGACCCCCAGGACACCAAGGGAAGGACCCCCAGGCAACACCAAGGGCCCCCCAGGTAGACAGTGGGAAGGACCCTCGGGCAACACCAATGACCCCCTAGGCAGTCAGCAAGAAGGACCCACCAAAAGGCACACTGCAGGAAGAACCCCCACTTTCCTGGCTAATTAGTGCGAAAAAACCTCTGGAAAAGTTTGCCCATAGGCCGCTTAGGGAGCACCAAGGGACCCCAAAGAGCCCAACGAACCCCCAGAAAGAACCAATGTCCCCAACCCCAAAAGCACACTGAACAAAGGACCCCAAGGCAGCACTAAGAACCCCTCAGGCACACCAAGGGAAGGACCCCCAGGCAGCACCAAGGGCCCACCCAAGGCACACAGTGGGAAGGACCCCCAGGCAGCACCAAGGACCCCACAAGGCACACAGTGGGAAGGACCCCCCAGGACACCAAGGAAAAGACCCCCAGGCAACAACAAGCGCCCCCCAGGTAGACAGTGGGAAGGACCCCCAGGCAACACCATAGACCCCCTAGGCAGTCAGCAAGAAGGACCCCCCCAAAGGCACATTGGAGGAAGGACCCCCACTTTCCTAGCTAATTAGTGCGAAAAACCCTCTGGAAGAGTTCGCCTATAGGCCCCTTAGGGAGCACCAAGGGCCCCCAGTCAAAGAGCGCAACGAACCCCCAGAAAGAACCAATGTCCCCAACCCCCAAGGCACACAGAATGAAGGACCCCCGGGCAGCACTAAGAACCCCCCAGGCACACCAAGGGAAGGACCCCCAGGCAGCACCAAGGACCTCCCAAGGCACATAGGGCTAAGGACCCCCAGGCAGCACCAGGGACCCCCCAGGACACCATTGGAAGGACCCCCAGGCAGCAACAAGGACACCCAAGAAGAGAGCATTAACCAACCAAAAAAACACAGTGGAAAGAATCACCCAATTCCCCAGCTATTAAACTTGAAGGACTCTCCCCTTCCCAGCTACTCAGCAGAGGTACTGCATTGCAGCACCAGTACCCCCCATGCACACACTGGGAAGAACCCCCAGGCAGCACCAAGGACCCCCCAGGCAACACCAAGGACCCCCTAGGCAGTCAGCAAGAAGGACCCCCGCCCCCCCCAAGGCACACTGCAGAAAGAACCCCCACTTTCCTAGCTAACTACGACGAAGAATCCTGTGGAATAGTTCGCCCATAGGCCGCCCAGGGAGCACCAAGGACCCCCAGACAAAGAGCGCAATGAACCCCCAGAAAGAACCAATGTCCCCAACCACCAAGGCACACAGAACGAAGGACACCCAGGCAGCACCAAGAACCCCCGAAGGCACACAGTGAGAAGGACCCCCAGGAAGCACAAAGGACCCCCCAGGCACAACGTGGAAAGGACCCCCAGGCTGCACCAAGGGTCCCCCAAGGCACATAGCATGAAGGACCCCCACGCACACGAAGGACCCCCCCAGGACAGCATGGGAAGGACCCCCAGGCAGCACTAAGAACCCCCCCCAAGGCACACAGTGGGAAGGACCCCAACGCAGCACCAAAAACCCCCTAGGCAGTCAGCGACAAGGACCCCCCCAAAGGCACACTGCAGGAAGAACCCCACTTTCCTAGCTAATTAGTGCAAAAAACCCTCTGGAATAGTTTGCCCATAGGCCGCTTAGGGAGCACCAAGGACCCCCAGACAAAGAGTGCAAAAGACCCCCACGCAGTACCAATGACCGCCCCCCAAGGCACACAGCACGAAGGACCCCCAGGCAGCACCAAAAACCTCCTAGGCATACCGTGGGAAAGACCCCGAGGCAGCACCAAGGACACCCCCAGGCACAGCAAGGGAAGGACCCCTAGGCAGCACCAAGGGTCCCCCAAGGCATAGAGTGGGAAGGACCACCAGGCAGCACCAAGGACCCCCCCAGGGCACACAGTGGGAAGGACCCCCAGGCAGCACCAAGTACCTCCCAGTCACAGAGCCGGAAAGACTGCAAGGCAGCACCAAGGACCTCCCAGGAAGAGAGCCAGAAAGACCCACATGGAACTCCCAGGCCCCCCCAGGCAGTCAGCACGGAAGAACCCCGCCTGTTAGTGCAAAGGACCCCTGGGCAGCATCAAAGACCTCCAGGCAGTCAGCACAAAGGACAACCTCCCTAGCCAGTCAGCACGAAGTACCCCAGGTAGTCATTGCAAAGGACCCCCAGGCAGCACCAAAGTCCCCCCTCCCTAGCCAGGCAGCATCAAGGACCCCCCAGACAGTCAGAAGGACCCCGCCCCCACCTCTCCCCATCTAGTCAGTGCAAAGGACCCCCAGGACTGCTAGGCCATCAGAGCAAAGGACCCCCAATGGACAGAAGGAAGGAACCCCAGGCAGCAGGAAGGACCCCCACAGGCAGTCAGCAGGAAGGACCCCCACAGGCAGCACGAAGGACCTCCTGACCATGGCCATGGCTCATTCATTTCTACACTGTAAGGGAGCACATGAGCTGTCAACAGAGAATGACACATTCTCTTGAAGTAATTATTCAGCGTAACATGTTTGTGCCTTCTAAATTCCAATGCCGTGAGGAAAACCAAAGCCCCATGGCTCAGATTATGGCCCTGGCTCGCTGCCTATATACATGGCTCTAGCAGTTTGCACCTGCATGGAGGTGCTGTTTTGGGGGTTGTTTTTAAACCTGCATTTCCTTTGTTGTACTGTCAATACTGGTTCCTGTATCTGTCACCTCTAATAGTTTATGAGACTGGGTAGCTAAGAGCCTGCCCAGACCTAAGTCAACGCATTTTACCTACCTCAAAATAAGGCAGTTCCAGAAAGGGAGGGAAGGAGAAAGAGGAGGAGGAACAATGGCCAGCTAGTCAATGACCCCGTTTTGTTCCAATCTGTCTCCCACAATAAGACCCACTCGAGGCAGGTCCCTGGAGCCTGTCCCATCACTCACCTGCAAACACGTGGACGTTCTCCTTCAGCACTGTTGTCATCTGCAGCTCCTGAATCTTCGTGCAGTGACCCTTGGGCAGCAGGACAATGATGTCCACATTCTTTTCCCCTTGAACACTCTCAATGGCAGCACTCCCTGTGTCCCCAGAAGTTCCTGGGTGGGAAGAAAAAAGAACACTCCCTTTTAGAACAAGGGAGCTAAAAAAGGAAAGAAGCGGCCCCTACAGCATTGTTGCCAAATGAAGCAACACCCAGTCAGATACTTGGATGGTAGGAACCTAGTGCTCAATCTGCAGTCCATGAACCTCCAAGGGATCCACAGACCGAGTTCAGGGCATCTGTGAACTTGCTGCCTCGTAATCTTATGTATTTAAAAATATTCTGAGAAGGCTCCATAGCCTCCACCAGACTGTCCGAGGAGTCCATGGCCCAAGAAAAGGTTAAGAACCCTGCTCTACAAGGGCCAGTAACTCACTCCCTGAGTGATATCAGCAAAGGACAGCTGGTGGGTAGATACCGGCAGGTTGGGACACTAAGTGCCAAGAGTGCGTAGGCCCTCAACGCGCACCTACAACCACGGTGACATGCTTCTCCCGCTTCTCCAGGAAGTACTGCAGGAACTGTGCCATGCAGCACAGGGACAGGTCTTTAAATGCGTAGGTGACCCCATGCCACAGCTCCAGGACGTTCAGCCCGTTCCTCAGCCTGGACAGGTGGACCACCTCTTCGTGGTGGAACCTGCTGAAGGCTCGGTGGATCAGATCTGTGAGGAGAGCGGTGTAGAGCATCGTTAGGTCTTCTCAAGTTACCTCTCAGGCTCTTTCCCCTTACGAATTTCAAGTTTTCATCTCTACTGCAGGATAAAAAGAGCACACATTTTCATCCCAAATGATACCATGCGTGAACACAATTGTATAATCCTAGAAAAAGTCTGGAAAGACATGCATCAAACTGTTCAGAGTCCTCAAAGTGATTCCCACAGACAGAGAAATGGTGCTGTAAGACTTTCATTTTCTATTGTCATCATGTATTCCAATAGAGGATTCAATTAGTTATGTGACAAACATATCAATGTCTCATCTCTTCTAATTTTCCTTCCTAAAGACAGGACACTGGTTTTTTTGTTTTGTTTTGTTTTCTGTTTGTTTGTTGCATTACTAAATCTCACACCTGTGATTCCAGAACCTTGGGAGGATTTACATACAACCATACCTGAGGCAGGGCAGCTAGAACAGCACTTCTTGAACTATAACTGGCAAATGAATCACCCTGGGAATCTTCAAATACAGACTCAGGTTCAGTAGGCCTGAAAGAATCTGGGAATTCTCTTTTTTTTTTTAAGATTTATTTTATTGTTTGAGAGAAGGTGAGAGAGAAGTGGGGAGGGCCCAGAGCAGTCTCCACAGCTTGTACATCAATAATTGTGACATGGTTTCAATCCACACAGGTGGACGTGGGGCTGTGTGGGGCGGGAATCGAACCAGGGGGCCTCCCACATGGGAGGTGAGAACCTTCACCCTGAGCCATCCCGGCAGCTACCAGTTGTGCCTTAGTTCAGCATATGGGTTTGCACGGGCTGCGGCTGGGAATCGAACCCCGGACCTCACACTTGCAAGGCCAGCACTCAACCACTGAGTTATCCCAGCATCCCTTGGAACTCTAATAGTGCACAGGCAACGCCATCACACCACATTCTGAGCGGCCCTCTCCTCCCCAGCCCCACACTCACTATGATGATACAGATATCGCATATTGGTCCCTGGACTGGCAGCACTAGTGTCATCTGGACACCTGATAGAAGGGCAGGACTCTCAGGCTCACTGCAAGACCTGTTGAGTCAGAATCTGCATTTCAACAAGATCCCCCCGGGAAAGCTACAAGCACGTTACAGTTTGAGATGAGCTGGGCCAGGACACTCTCACAATCCCGTCTGGAATGACCATTCAAGGAAATGAAACAGCGGTCTGGGGTCCTGGGGGCCTTACATGCAGGAAGGTACAATCCCAACCTTTGAATTGCTAGTCTTGAAAAGGGGTTTTAAAAATAAACTAAAGGAAAAAAATTCTCTACAGATCATGTTGGCTGGTGAGAAAGCTGGGTTAGATGAACTCTTTTGGGATATTTCCAATTCTAAAATGTCAGAGACTGAAAAAAAAAACAAACCACCATCAGATTTGGGGAAACATGAGTGAAGAGCTAGGGATGAAATGATGGATTTGCAACTCTGGGGTGTGTGGGGGGGGGGGAGAGCTAAGCCGGCAGAGGAGGGAAAGTGGAAGTGGGGTGCTACTCACCATGTAAGTCATCTCTCGGAATGAGCTCAGGGCCGATGAAGAGGGCACACAGCTCCTTCACCAGGCTGGGGTAGGAGAGCGTACTCCACTGACGCAGGGTGTCTCTGTCCAGCTGTGGGAGCTCCTCGGGCATGAAGAGGCCCCCGTCAGGAGCGTAGCCAGAGAAGAGGGCCCCCTCAAAGTTGACCCGTGGGGCCATCCCCCGGGTGCTGATGTACCACATGGTCCTGGAGGCCTGCAGAGGGGACAGTCCCAGAGGCACCTGGTCTCCTTCTCCAGCATCCCAGGGATAAAGCTGAAGTAGACCAGCCTTCTCCGCTAACTCCTGGATCACCACTCACTGGCGTGTGTTCCAGACCAGGATATTAAAGCCCTGCCTCAAGTCTCATACCAGCTTCATCTGGGACAATGCAAAGCATGATTCCTCCAATCAAAATGAGGCAATCTTACTGACCTACTACCTTGGGACAGGGGCCCAGAGCATGCCAGGAAAGGAAATAGCTTGGTCTTCATTGCTGAAGAAGGTCTGAGGGTGGGGAAAGATAATAGCAATAGTAACTGTCATTTTTATATACCCCTAGATAATGAAACACCACACTTGGTCATATACCCTTTTAAGCGATGTTGGTGCCCACCTTCAATGGGTATTTAGCCATGTTTCCTATAACCTAGTGGTTCTCAACTGTGGTAACTAGAATCAACTTGGGAGCTTAAACAACAACAATAACAACAACAAACTTCTACCTGGGACCCTATCTGGGTCAATTAAATTAGAATCTTTACATGAGAAGTTTCTTTCAGGGTTAAGAATAGGGTGACCAATTTGTCCCAGTTTGCCTAGGACTTTCCCAACTTTAAAAGTGAAAATCCTAGTGACACCAGGATAGTTCAACAGGTTGAGTGCTTGCTTTGCAATCTCAAGGTCCAGGAATCGAATCCCAGCCCTGGCTCGTGCAAACCCACATGCTGAGCTGCACTGCAACTGCTATCCACCTGTTTGGCCTCGAAGGTTCTTGCCTCCCATGTGGGAGGCCCCCATTTGGCTCCACGCTTTGCAGCCTCACATCCCCCTGTGTGGAATGAAACTATGTCAAACTAATGATGTATTAACTATGGAAACTGCTCTGGGCCCTCCCCCCTTCGGTCCCACCTTCTCTCAAAACAATAAAATTAATCTTAACAAAAAAAAGTGAAAATCCTATGTCCACATAACCTGTCAATTCCATGCAAGCTAGGACAGTTGGTTGTCCTAGTTGAAAACCAGTGCCCTACCTCTCAACCTAATCCTACAAGAGTAGTTAGAAGTGCTGACAGCTACTCTTACTACTCTCTAGCCATGGCTGATTGGCCCTGTGTGGTCTCAGAGCTCTCTGATTGGGGTGTGGGGGGTGTCCAAGAGCACCTCAGGCCTAGCTTTTGTCACACTCCCATATCAGGGGTGGGTTTCCCCAGAGCCAGGTGCCACGTCAAGGAGCTGGGCTTGAGCTCTGGGCATCTTTCTTTGGGTCATGGCTGTAGGTTTGGGGGCTCTGATTTTAAAGCCCCGCAGAATCTTTGGGAAGGAATTTGACTAGACTTACAGTAGTCCTCAGTACCAGCTTGAACTTGTTTCTGTGCCAGGACCAGAGGGGAACCCCTGCCCTCTAGGGGCAAAGCCACCTGAGGGACAAAGGGTATGAGCTCTCATTGACCTAGAGGAATTCTGGTTTCCTAGACTGGACCTAACACCTCTGGGCCCTGTGAGAATCCTACGTGGGCTGCCATGTGCCACCCGCCCTGCCTACAAATACAAATGAATCCAACTTAGATACAGAGACAAGTTTAAACATTCAAATCATGAATTCTTTGAAAGTAAAAGTGAGTACAATTAGTAATTATGCCGGGGCAGTGGGTATAAGCCGGACTGTCTTGGGCAAACTGTGACATACGGTATAGAGGTGCATGTCAAGGAAATGAAGCCAGGCTAACTCCAAAGCCAAACTGTGGTGGGGAAGCAAAGCAGGTCCAGTGGTTCACCAAATAGAACCAGAGTGCGGGGGCTGGGGACTGGCAGTACCTTCAACAGGGGGAGGAATTTCTGTGACTCTGTGGCAAGGGCTAGAGCCAATGCAAACTGCCCAAGACCCTGGAGTAACAAGAGGGAGATCCTTTCTGGCCACTTCATAGGCCCAGATAAAGGAAGGGAGGCAACTATAACTGCCAAAGAAGCTATTGCAGGCAGAAAGCTGGATAGGGGACAGGTAGGGTTCTACAGACAGTGAAAGAAAATATCTGTGCACGGTCCTTCCCTGGGTGGGTTGGACATCACACCTGGGCCACTGTGCTCTGGTCTGGGCTCTGTGTTTTATAAAAGATGTGGACAAACTGGCACAGGAAAAAGGAGAGGGTCTGACACAGGGCTCCACACGGGTCAGTGTAAGGAACTGCACTGGTTGGCACGCAGGTGGCTGTTTCACTGGGGAAGGACCACTCGTGTTCTGTCCAAGGACCTCAAGGGGCAGCATTCTCATGCCAATGGGGCAAAGCTACAGAGAATCCACCTCTGGGTTCAATGGAAGAGAAACCTAACAGAGAAGCGTAGTAGTAGCAGTAGCTGTCACAGGAGGTGGCAAAGTTGAGGAAGAAAATCAAGCACTTTTAGTGGATGTTTATATGGGTGCTGCAAGCATCGGATGGGGACTGGACTAAGTGACCTATGAAATATAAGATTTTATAATTCACCCTTGTGACTCTTCTGCATCCTATTCCTGAGTGGAGCTGATCAGAAAAGCTGACCACTAACAAGGAGACAGAAGGCAACCATGGAGCAGGGAACCATCGTGTGGTTCACAGAAGTGGAGAGAATTTTCTGAGAGGGGGTAGGGCAGGGTGGACACTTGGACACTAGCAGCTGAACCCCTGGCCACTGGGGGGTGATCACAGACTGCGGGTGGACAACCCAGAAGGTCCTAGGCAGGTGTCCTCTCTCTAGGGTCACTGGGCACCAGTCCTCCCGCTAGCTAAGCTGGGCCAAGAAGGTTCTGAAGAGGTCTGCGGGCTACTGCTCCACTCCCAGCCTCTGAAAACACCACAGACTTCTCAGTCTTGGGGTTCTCTGAGAACTGTGGGAACTCTGCAGAAGTTGCAAAGCTCGGGAACCCTCAGCCCTCCCACGTTCCTCTAAGTCGCAGAGCCTGAACAAGAGATTAGTCGCGTGGTCACAGAAAGGGGCGGGGAGCCCACACAGCCCTGAAGTTAGAGTTGAAAGAAACCTCGAGAAGTTCCTGAGCTCAGAAATATCTGGAACCCAACTGCCCCCGGGGAGGACGCCACGATCCGGGGGGAGGGGACGCGCGGGACAAGGCCGCTGGTGTGCCCGCTGGGCTGGCGTGGGGGCATCGCCGCGGGGGCATCGCCGCGGGGAGCGAGCTGCGGGTCCCCACCCCCTCGCGGATCCCATCTGCTGGTCTGGGACCGCGGGACGGAGGTTGTTGCCCGGGCCGGGCGGGTGCAGTTACCGAGTCCAGGGCGCTGGCGGGGGCGGGGGCGGCCCAGCTCCAAACAGGAGCACTGGACTCAGCCGCAGCCATAGACTTCCGGTTAAGGGGCAGCGAAGGGGGGCGGGGGAGGGAGGCCAAGGTTCAGAAGAAAGGGGAGGAGCAAAGCGAGGCGGGGCGGGGTTAGGGGGCGGGGGAGGCGGGGCCTGAGTGAAAGGAAATGGTAATGAGAAAGAAACTTTATTCCTCACCTGGCATGCTTGTAAGGCACTTCGCTATGCGCTTTATTCCTTTTCTTCATCTTCATTGCAGACTTGGAAGTACCATATATCCTCATTTTTCCCATTAGAAAGCTGAGGACAAGGTGGAAAGAAGGTCCTTATCTTCTTCGGGTTCATCTTCTCACCTGCAAAATCGGACTCTTGACAAATTCCTGGTTTTTCAAAATGGAGCTAGTACATCAGCAATTAAGAATGCACCGGACACAATGCAATACATAAATGATATAGTGTAGAATTGTACACCTGGAACCTATGTAATTTTTACCAACCAATGTCACCCCAATAAATTTAACAATTAATAAATAAATAAAAAGAAAATGCAGCAGAATATATGACATAATTTTAGCTCAGAAGTTCTTTGTAAGAAAACACTTTTCATTAAGCATAGAGCTGTTCCAGGGTAAAATGCCTCCCTAGTTCAAAAGGGAAAAGAAGCCAAGACACTTAAAAAATGTCATCCAGATATGCCCAAATGCCCCCAAATTCACATTTGTGCTCCTGGCTTCTTCTTGTGGTTGCTCATGGGTTGTGAAAGAATTGACGAGGCATCATGGAATAGAAGTTAGAAAGTTTTATTCAAGGAGAGAAGTGCAGGCAGAGAAATGACCTGTGGCAGAGTCTAAGGTAGACAGCTGCCACGAACTCTGGGTTAACAACTCTTATATAGGAAATGTACAGGCAGCTTCTACAATATCAGGACGTGGTGGTTACCTGTTAAAAATTGCAGGTGGGGTAGGAGGGGCAGCAAGAAATCTGCCATCTCTTTAATTTTGCAGCTAGCCAAGCTTAGCTAAACTTGGTTCCTGCTAAGCTAAACTTGGTTCCTGCTAGCCCTCTCAGGTTTGTTTTTATTAACTCCTTCCCTGTCTCATTAGTCCTGGCCCACTTAGGTAGCCAAGTTTGGGGAGCAGGACAGGACAGAGGCCCACTAAAGTTAAGTCTGTGCATCTCAGCTGGGCCTGGTCACGGCCGCAGGTCCAGCTAGGCCTCACGGAGGGCAGGCACAGACAGGTGCCCTCTGATATTGCCGGCTCTCTCCTTTCTTCCTCCTTCTTATAACATTCTCCTAAACCCATGAGCTCTGCTCACTCAGGTTAACCTGCTCTCTGAACTTTGGCCCACACATGGGACCCATTTGACATAGCCACAGAAGTCCACGCACCTGTCAGACTGGGTAAGTCTCAGATGCCAGAAAGAGTCTGACTGGTCACTGCTCAGCTGACAGACTGTCGTCATGGAGGGCACACAGAGGCCAGGGGGGTCCATTCCCAGAGAGAGATAAAGGCCAACCAGGGACTCCACTGCATCAAGTGTACTTTGTCACTCAAAGGCCAGGCAACGGAGACCCCTGGCCAAACAAAACAAATGCCATAAGATGCAGCAGTGTATTTTTTACAGGGCTCATAATCAACCAGGATGGAGTCAAAAACCATTACAAGAGTAAACGTACCTTCCACAGACAGACCTGCAGGACTTCTTCGTGATTCTTTAAACATCAAGGGCATCCAGAAGCACCACTGTGGTTGTACTGACTCCCTGAGAAAGGACAAGAGCAAACGCCTCAGGAAACTAGACATTTAATTCACTAGGAATTCCAGCCCAGGACACTCAGAACAGTGCAGCTACAGAAAATAAAAACGTCTCTGCATGACCCATGAAGAAGACAGAGTTCTGAGGACCAAGCAGGGGCCGTGGGAATATGGGGTTCTCTGACACTTCTATGTGGACCAGCGTTTCATTTTTATAAGATTAAAAACGGCTTTTATCTATTTATTTTGCCTTTTGCCCTTATGGATTTGGAGTGCTTCTCTGTTTGAGGCTCTGAAGCAAACAATCTTCAGAGCAGAGCCCCAGGGGCCCTGCAATGCTATTTCTTCCAGGTGTCCTTGCAAAGCCCTCTTAAGGAAAGCTACAAGGCTGTGCACAGAGCATCTACAGGGTTTCCAGTGCTGGGATACAGGAGTTAGGGACCAGAGCCCAAGCTACAGGGCCTGCACTGCTGGAGAAGACAGCGACCTGCCAGAAGCCCTCCATCTGTGCAGGGCCTGGGCCAGGACTCAGGCTTTCCCTAGAGTCCAGGCCAGCAAGGACAGCAAGGCACAGGGGAGAGAAAATGACATTCAGCATCAGGACACTCTTGGTCTCTCTGAGTATTTCTGACCTCCTAAATTGTCCATCATTTCACTTACTGTGCATGGTGGTGGTTTGAGGAGATGGGGTAATATTTAAGCTCCAGTACTGTGACTCACCCTCAGATCACTCTGCGTTCCTAACTCTATACCTAAGGGTTCCAAATAAATAGTCTCAAATGATCAAACAAAAACAAACTGTCATAATTCCACTGCCCTTTTTGTTTTTCTCACAGAAATGTACAAGTTGATCCTAAAATTTATGTAGAAATACAAGGGACTCGATGACCAAAGTAATCTTGTAAAAGAAGAACAAAGTTGGAAGACTGCCATTTTCTGAGTATAAGACCTTATACAAAGTTATTGTAATCAAGACAGTGTGGTGCTGGTGTTAAGAAGAGGTATAGAGATCAATGAAATAGAACTGACAGTAAAAATAAACCGATACATGTATAGTCAAGCGATTTTTCACAAGGGTGCCAAGAGCATGCAATAGGGAAAGAACAGGCTTTCAACAAGTGATAATGGGACAACTGTACATCCACATGCATGAGTGAATTTGAATCCCTACCTCATGCCATATGCAAAAATTAGCTCAAAATGAATCAAAGGTATCACACTAAGCAAAATAAGCCAGGCAGGAAAAGCTAAGAACCATATGACTTCAATCATATGTGGAATATAAAACTGAAAGCAATTAAGAAACAAAACCTCATGATCATAGTCAACAGTTTAGTGGTTACCTGAGGGTGAAGAGGGAGAGGGGTGGGAGAGTCAGGAGTGGGAGCTACATATATGGTGATAGAAAGAAAACTGACTCTGGGTGGTGAACATATGTTGTAACATATGTACTATAGAATTGCACACCTGGAACCTGTGTAATTTTTACTAACCAATGTCACCCCCAATAAATTTAACAGTAAAATAAAAACAATTAAAAAAAATGGATCAAAGGCCTAGATGTAACAACTAAAACTATAAAACTCTTGAAGAAAATCTAGGTGTAAATCTTCAGCTTGGATAGGCAATACTTTCTTAAATAAGACATCAAAATCACATTTAGCAAAAAATAGGCATGGTTGTTGCCATGTTCTGGCCACTGTGAACAGTGCTGCGATGAACATGCGGGTACAAACATCTTTAAAGATAAAGGTTTTCAGGTTTTTTGGGTAGATGCCCAGTAGAGGGATGGCTGGGTCATATGGTAATTCCATTCCTAATTTTTTGAGGAATCTCCATACAGCCTTCCATAGTGGTTGTGCCAGTTTACATTCCCACCAGCAGTGTATGAGGGTTCCTTTTTGTCCACAGCCTCTCCAGCACTTGTCATCCCTTGTCTTGTTGATTATAGCCATTCTAACAGGTGTAAGATGGTATCTCATTGTGGTTTTTATTTGCATCTCCCTAATTGCTAGTGAAGTGGAGCATTTTTTCATATATTTGTTGGCCATATGTATGTCTTCATTAGAGAACAATGGAATACTACTCAGCGATAAGAAATGATGAAATACAGTCATTTGTGACAACATGGATGGACCTAGAGACCATCTTATTAAGCGAAATAAGTCAGACTGAAAGAATCCGGAAAAATATGGCCTCACTTACAGGTGGAATATAAAACTGAAAGTTACAAAGACACAGAGACCTATGGACACACCCAATAACTTGGTGATTGCCTGAGGGAAGGGGAGGAGGGGGGA
>PVKE010043215.1:0-13457 GCA_004027555.1 Craseonycteris thonglongyai | reverse complement strand
CTCTGTTGTGAGTGATCCATAATATGGCAAAACACAGTAAATGTAGCCAGTCTTTGAGTCAGCTAGAGTATAAACTCTGATACCCTATTTTGTCGGTTTCTTAAGATTGTATGTTATGATTTGACACTTCAAATCAGCCGGGCACTGTATTGGCGCCGCTGGAGTTGCTGCTTTAAATCAGCCGGGAGCCGCAGTGGCGCCACTTGAGTTATAAGAGCTACAATCGCTTCAATGTCCATGGTACACAGAATTCTACCCCAGACATTGTGAGTGATCGACGATCGACCAAAATTGGCCTCGTGATCGACTGGTCGATCGCGATCGACTTGTTGGCCACCCCTGCCCTATATCAACATTCTTATACAGGTTTTTGTTTTAACATAAGGTTTAAATTTCTTTGGGTAAATATCAAGGAGCATGATTTAGCCATTGTATGTAAAGAGTATGTTTAATTTTGTAAGAAACCACCAAACTGACTTTTAAAGTGGCTGTACCACTTTGCATTTCCATTAGTAAGGAATGAGAGAGAGTTCCTGTTGCTCCATCTTCTCTCCAAAATTAGATATTGTCAGTGTTGTTGTGGATTCTGGCCATTTTCTAGGGATGTCACGGTATCTTATCGTTGCTTTAATTGCTACTTCTCTAATGAAGCATGGAGTAGAATATCATTGCGTACATTCTTTTGACATCTGTATATCTTTGGTGAGCTAACTCGTAAAGTCTTTGGGCTAGTTTTAATCAAGTTGCTTGTTTTCCTATTCAGTTTTAAAAGTTCTTTTGTATTATGGATAATATTTTTTAATCAAATACGTCTTTTGAACATATTTTCTCGCAGTCTGTTGGTTGGGTTTTGATTCTTTTGACAGTGTCTTTCAAACAGATATAATTGCAATGAAGTGTGGTTTATCAATTCTTACTTCATGAATCATGTCTTTGGTGACTTAATCTAAAAAGTAATCTTAAATCCATGGTCATCTAGATCAAGGTTGTCCAACACACAGCCTGTGGATTGTGTGTAGCCCAGGACGATTTAGTATGTAGCCCAATGCAAATTTGTAAATTTTTAAAAAACATTTTGAGATATTTTTGTGATTTTATTTTTCTTAGCTCATCAGCTATCTTTAGTGTTAATGTATTCTATGTGTGTCCCAACACAATCTCTTTCTATTGTGGCCCAAGGAAGCCAAAAGTTTGAATGTCCCTGATCTAGATTTTCTCCTGTGTTATCTCCTAGGTGGTTTATTGTTTTATATCTATGATTCATTTTATGAATTTTTTTTTAGGAATATAATATCTGTATGTAGATTATGGTACTGATTATTTTTTTTCCATGCTAATGTCTAGTTTTTCAAGCACCATTTACTGTAAAGGCTATCTTTACTTCTTTGTATTGCCTTTGTTTCTTTGTCAAAGATCAATCTATTATATATAGGCAAATCGGTTTCTGAGCTCTCTATTCTGTTCCACTAACCTATTTGTTTATTCTTTCACCAATAACAGACTGTCTTGATTATGGTAGCATTATAGTAAGCCTTGAATTCAGGTAGGAGCAGTCCTCCAACTTTGTTTTTCAGTATTATTTTGGTCATTGTAGATCTTTTGCCTTTCCATATAAACTTGGAAATGAGTTTATCAAAATCTACAAATTTACTTTCTGAGATATTGATTAGAAATGTATTGAATTTAGCTCAAGTTGGAAAAAATTGACAACTTGACAATATTGAGTCTTCCTATCCTTGAACATGAAATATTTCATGTATTTAATTTTTTGGTTTTGTGAAAGATTTATTTTATTAAGAAAATGGGTGAGAGAGAGAGAGAGGTGGAGAGGGCTCAGAGTGGTGTCCACAGCTGCATATCATTAGTTGTGAAATGGTTTAATTCCACACAGGGGTATGCAGGGCTACAACCAAAATAGGGGCCTCCCACATGAGAGACAAGAACTGTTACCACCGAGCCATCCTGGGGTTACCAGGTGTGCCAGAGTTAAACATTCGGGTTTGCATGGGCCAGAGTTGGAACGTGATCCCTGAACCTCATGGTTGCGAGGGAAGCTTTCAACCTGTTGAGCTATGCCAGCATCTCTTAATTATTTGATTTTTTAAATAGTTCTTTTATAGATAGTACACCTGTTCTATTTTGGATGTGCTAATGTAAATTGTGCTTTTTTAAATGGCAAATTTAAATTGTTCATTGATGGTATACAGGAAAACGAATGGCCTTTGTGTATTCTCCTTGCATCCTAGAGCATTGCTATACTTCTTTGTAAGCTCCAATAGTTTTTATCTTTTTGACTTTATACATATTTAATCATGTCACTTAAAAACAAAGACAATGTTTGTTTCTATTCACTATACCTTTTTTCCTCATGCCATCTAGTCTTGTGTTTTCTCATCTTGACTTCTTGAATTAGCTAGGACTTTCAGTATGATGCTGACTAGAAGTAGTGAAAGAAGGAATCCTTGCTGTGTTCTTGATCACAGTAAAACAATTTATAGTGTCAATACATAATGTATTAGCTGTCAGTTTTCATAAATATTATTTATCAGTTGAGAAAGGTTCTTACTATTTTTTGTTTACTTAGAGTATCATAAGTGGTTGTTTAATATTGTCAAATATTTTTATGGCTTTTAGATACATGGTCATGTAATTATTATTTTTTAGCCGGTTGGTATGGTGAATTACATGAATTGATTTTTCAAATGTTGAACCAGAATTGCATAACTGAGATAAATCCCAAATGGTCATAGTGTATAAAAATTTTTTATACGTTGTTGGATTTAATTTGCACATACTTTGTTGAGGAATTTTGCATCTATATTAATGAGAAATATCTTTTTTTTGGAAATGTTTCTGTCTGGTCTTATTTTAGTATGATGCTGGTTTGATAGAATAAGATAGGAAGTACTAACTTTGCTTCTATCCTTTGAAAGAGAGTGTTGTAATTGGTATATTTGTATCCTGAAACATTTGGTAGAATTCACCAGTGAACCCATCTGGGTCTCAGCATTTTGATTTATAAGTTTGTTAATTATTAACTTGATTTTTTAAAAATACTAACCTATTTAGTTTATCTATTTATTCTAGCATGAGGATATATAGAGAGACTGTTTCTCAAGGAATTAATCCATTTCATCTAACTTATCAAATATGTGGGCACAGAGTTGTTCATAGTAATTCTTGACTATTCTTCTACAGTCCATAAAATTTGTTGTGACGTCACCATTTTATTTCTGATATTGCTAATATATAATGTATGCCTTTTTTTTGTTATACTTTTTTATTCCTTTTATTCTTCTTACTTTAGATTTAACTGGCTCTTATTTCTCTAGTTCTCTAAAGTGGAAACTTAGGTTATTGATTTTAGATATATCTTCTTTAGTACTATTTGCATTCAATGCTACAGTTTCCCCCTAAGCATTGTTTGTGATGTACTCCACAAATTTTTGTTTTGTTTTTATTAATTCAAGATATTTAAATAAAAATTTTTTGTGTGTTACTTCATTGAATCATGTGTCATCTAGAAGCGAGTTGTTTAAAATACATATAATTTGTGGTAGTTAAGTTATCTTTTTGTTTTAATTCTGTTGTGGAACTATAGCAAATAAGGTATAATTATTATTTTTTTTAATTTGTAAAAGTGTACTAGTGGCTCAGAATGTGCTCTATCTTGGTGACTTTTTTATGTGAACTTGAGAAAAATGTATAGTCTGTTATTGTATGAAGTAGGATATAGATGTCAGTTGTATCTAGTTCATTGATGGTGCTCAACTATTATTCTTACTTATTTTCTGCCTGCTGGATCCATCCATTTAGAAAGATGTTGAAGTCCTCCACTGTGATAATGGATTCACCTATATTTCCTTTCAGTTTTATCAGTTTTTCTTTCACAAAATTTGATGTTCTATTGTTAGTAACATACAATTTAAGAATAATGTATCTTCTTGGATAAATACCCCTTTATCCTTATATAAAGCTCCTGTAGATTCCTGATAACTTATTTTGTTTGAAATTTCAGTCTTCAATTATTAATAATATGGCTTATCCTGGTTTATTTGATTCGTGTTAACATAGTATATCTTTCTTTATTCTTTTACTTTTAATTTATATGTCCCTTTATATTTAAGGTATGTTTCATAGATACAGATCGTATATTTGAATTTCATTTCTTGATCCACTCTGACATTCTCTATCTTTAAATTGGTGTATTGTAACATTGGTTTTCAAAGTCTTTATTGATATACTTAGATTAGTGTTTACCATGTTTGTTACTCTTTTTCTGTTTGTTATCCTTGATTACTATTCTTCTTTATCTTTCACTCTTTCTGCTTTTTGTATATTTAATTGAGATATTAATATGATTTCATATTTTTAGTATACCAGTTATATTTCTTTAATTACAGATTTTAGTGGTTGTGTTAGATTTTGAAAATATATTTACAAATATTTTTGACTCACTTTCAAATAAAACTATAATGCTTCTGAAGTACTTTGAACATTATAATAACAAAATAATCCTAATTTCTTTTCTCTCAATTCTTATACCATTGCTATTATTTATTTCACTTACATATAAGCACATATTAATGTAAATATATAACATAGGGTATGTAAATATACATAATTGAATACATTTGGTTTTATTATTTTGAAAAAACTATCATCTGTTAGGAGAATTAAAAACTAGATAAAGTTTTTATTTTACATTCATTTATTTTTTCTTTGATGTCCTTCTATTCTTTATGTAGATCTGAGTTTCTGACTTAGGTTATTTTCTTTCAATCTAAAAATCTTCTTTTAATATTTCTTTCAAAGCAAGTCTTTTGGCAAAAAAAAAAAAAAAATATATATATATATATATATATATATATATATATATTCTTTGTATGAGAAAATTGTTACTTATCCTTGACTTTTCAAAGATAATTTTACAGTGTATGAAACTCTAGGTGGGTGTTTTTTTCTCAGCACTTTAAATATTTTAATTCACTCTCGTACATGAATGGTTTCTGAGTGAAAGTCTTATGTAAATCTTATCTCTGTTTCTCTGAGTTTTGTTTTACCCCTCTGAATTCTTTCAGGATTTGTTAAAATTTGCTAGTCTATAGTTTAAAAATTATATACCTAGGTGAAGTTATCTGGGCATTTATCTTCCTCTGTGCCATCTGAATTTCCTGGATCTGTGGTTTTATATCTGACAGTAATTTGGAGAAACTCATAGTCATTATTATTTAAAATATTTCTTCTGTTTCTTTTTTTTCTTCGCTTGTGGTATCTCTACTACATGCATGTTATATATTTTGTAGTTGTACCATGGTTTATGAATATTCTTTTCTGTTTTTTATAATTTTTATTTTTATGGCTTTATTTATACCTTTCAGTATGGAAGATTTCTACACTATATCCTCAAGCTTAGAATTTGAAAAAACAAAACAAAAATTCTTTATATCTCTTCTCAAGCTTGTAATTAAAAGTGATATATATTTGGGTTATAATACAATAACTTCTCTTTTCCTACCAAATGTTCTTCCCGATTGAGAAATATTATTTCTTCAGAATTTGAATCATAAATTTTGAGATTCTATAATATAAGTATATTTTAGTTGTTATGAGAAGTCCAATAGAGGTATATTACTCGGAGGATAAATTTGTCTGACTTTTATTTTTCAAAATAAATGGATTATTTTAAATTCCAAAACATTTTTCTAGAAAAATAACATTTAATTGTATTTATCTGATTAATCTAATGCATAAATAATTGATTTACATTTTTATAATTCATTTTATAATGTTGTTTTAAAATAACTTTTAAATTAAATTATAAAGCTATATGTATATATACAAATTTAATAATTAATACTATAACACTTTCAACTGATGCTCCATCTAGTTGTAAACTGCTACTGAATTTTTCTTAAAAGTAAATATATGTATATATACATATATATATACATATATATATACATATATATACATATATATATATTAATTGATTTGACTGGTAGAAAATATACCATGTGCAAACGAAAAGTGAGGGTTTTATATCAGTAGAGTAGCTTCAGGGAAAAAAGAACAATAAGATAAAAGGCAGAACTTTTCTAACTATATAGTCAAATTACAGCATGTCGTGTTCATTAGGTAAGATAATTAAGTCACCATATTTCAGTAAAATTTTGTGTTTCAGCATTAGAAGAAGATCTAAGGAATATAAGCAACTACCTAGTAAAACTGTCTCTATTTAATGACTTTCCAGATAGTACTGGACACATTTCTGACTTAAAATATGTTTTGGCTGATGTTACCAATATCACTGTCACCGTGGAAATAGTGTCTTTAAAAATGAGTTAAATAAGAGAATAAGAACAAGCGGTCTTCCAACTTGTAAAATATAAATTGACTTAAATCTTCTGCTGATTTATTCAGAAAAAAAGTTAGGAATAAAAGGAGTTTTCTAAAATTAAACCTAACAAAATGTTGAACATTACAAACTCAGTTTATTTCAATATGTGACAATTTTAACACTTGGTGTTCAGCAGCATATTATTAATTAAACACATTAACATTATCTTCACATGTAGATGAAACTTGTTTCATGGATTAATTTATAGGTAAAATTGTTGTTCATGTTGTTAAACTAAAACTTTAGAGTAGACACTTTTATTTCTTTTATTTAAAATAAAACAGGACTTCCCCTCTTGAAAAACAATAGAACAAAACTGTAAGTTGTATAACTGACACGTGTACAGAGAAAAAGTATGTTGCAATTTCACCCACAACTTCAATTTCTCCCCACCATGGAACCAAAGGACGAGGGTTCAACAATACCTTGAATGCTAGAATACTTCCAGTGCAAAGCATCTACTGTCTTGGAAGATACAGGGCTGAAACCCCTTACAAGGTACCTCAAGCACTTCGTCAGGGAAACAGGTTTGTCTTGCCTGCTTTCTCCTTGCCAGTGGATTTTGCAATAAAGCCTTTTCTTTTCTCAAAAGGTGGTGCCTTCCTAGTAATGTCTATGCACATCAGGCAGTAAGCACTTTCTTGACAACTAAATTACCATTTGTTATAAAAAAAAATTTTGAGGGAAACAATTTAAGTTTCACAAACAAACTTTAACACTCCATGAAGCTGACAGTTTCATTTTGGTGAATGCAAAATGGAGCAGAAGGCAGAAAACTTTTACAGGGAAAAGAATAAAGAGCAAGAAAAAGAAAAAAATAAAATATCTGAGTAGAGCCATTTAGTCTATCTGTAGGGTGAAAATAAACACAAATAAAAGTAAAGAGCCCAGAATTTGCTTGGTGTATGGGGGTTGGTAGACTGGCTTTACGTCACTTCTGTTCAAGAGGAGAATTTACAGCTCACAGAACAGGTTTTGATTTGCTGACATGGCACTCTGAGCAGGAGTAGCTTTGTTTGGAGCTTACAAAGTTATTTCAGTACATTTGTTACTTTATTTATTTATTTATTTTTTATTTTGGGCATTCTGAGATAACTCAGTGGTAAAGTGCTTGCCTTGCAATTGTGAGGTCCAGGGTTCAATTCATAGCCCCAGCTCATGCAACCCCAGATGCTGAACTGCCGTGCAACTGGTAACCACCAGGACGGCTCTGTGGTAAAGACTCCTGCCTTCCATGTGGGAGGCCCCCAGTTTGGTTCCCACCTTACGTGGCCCACATCCACCTGTGTGGAATGAAAGCATGTCAAAACTAATGATGTACAGCTATGGGGACTGCTCCGGGCCCTCCCCCTTCTTCCTCTCTCACCTTCTCTCAAACAATAAAATAAATCTTAAACAAACAAACAAATGAACGAACAAACAGTTTAATTATTTTGTGGGCTGTTAGCCTGAGGAGCTCATCAGTTCCTGGGTGGAATCATATTTCTGTCATGCAATTTCCATCATAAGCAAGTCACACTATAGCAGCTTGTTTGTCTAGGGACAGTAGGAGAGCAAGAGAGACTCCAGAGTGAATCTTCTCTAAATGTAATTTTTCTTAATGTTTTTATTTTTATATAACATATTTTTATTCTTGTATGTCATGGGTAATACTGTAACATAAAATCTTTGTATTATTTTTTATGTATTCTTCATTCTTTCAATTGTTAAATGTATTAGGGTGACATTGGTTGGTAAAAATTACATAGGTTTCAGGTGTACAATTCTACATGACATTGTCTATGTGTTGCCTTATGTGCTCACCACCCAGAATCAGTTCTTCCATCACCATGTATCTGATGCCTCCTCCCTACTCCCCTACACCTCCCTCGTTATGCTCAAGTATTAACCGCTAAGCTATTGACTGTGTCCATGAATCCTTGTTTCTTTCTTACTTTCAGTTTTATAGTCCACCTAAAAGTGAAATCATATGGTTCTTGATTTTTTTTTTAGTCTGACTTATCTTGCTTAATATAATGAAAATCTTTAAAAATACATTTTTATATAACAAACTTAGTGACTAATAAAATTAAGTTATACGTGTATATTTGTTGACTACCATATACCAATATTGCAGTATTGTTTAGTGAAAACCAAATTTTGTGTTTTTAAATAAAATTTACTTAGTGACTAGCCAATAGATTACAATTATTTAATAAGTATTTTACTATTTACTATTTTAATATTTTACTAGTTTGATTCTATTTCATATATTACTTTATTTATTTCTCATAGCCACTCTATGATTTAAGATTGGTTTTATTTTTCTGTTTTGAATACATTAGAACACTTAGGCTCAAGGTACTAATTAACTTACCCTAGACTAAAGCTCCTGGTAAATGACAAATGTTGATTTGAACTCACAGTCTCTTGTCCATGGATTATTTTTGTAATAACTCTGTGGCACTTCTGTTCTAGCACTATGAGTAGTTTTAAAAATTATAATCTTTTATATCAAACAATATTTTATTTCATAAATATTTGCTAAAGACTTGTCTATCAACTCCTGCAATTTCTCTTGATTTTAGCTTTCTTCAGAAACAGAAATGATATTTTAATATTACTTTAAACTCTACTCTACCTCACCACACACTACCTTTCAACATGTATCTTTGATTATTATGTCCACCACAAAGAGCAACAGAAATGTCAAATTCCAGACATATATTTTGTTTAAGAAAATATAATACCAACGTGTGTGCCTTCGCTTAGTACTCAAACTTATAAATCCTACTGAGCGTATATAGCAGCTATGGTTTGATGTTTTATTTTGTCAGAAAAAAATATCTAAAATAATTTTTAATAGGCATATCAACAACTAAATAATGAGAAAAATGCCTAACACGAGAAGCTTAAATATTGTGATTTGATAATCTAGGTGTATAGTGTTTAAATGTAGATTAATTTATCTTTGCCCATAGTGATAGGATTATCTAAAACCTTTTCTTTTAATTTTATTTTTTCTAATAGTTTATTCTTTTTGATGACAAGCATCCATTTTACCATCTTTGTCAATTTCTAAGTTTATTACGTATATTATAAATTCAATAGTAAAAATCAAACTTGATATGGTTATTATTATTGCCCTTTGTTGAAAATTTGGGGAAAGATAAACTTCCTGATACAACATTTTATAAAAACTAGTAAATAGCTTTAAATTAAAGAGCAGAAAAGGAAAGAAGAAAGGAAAGAAAGAAAGAGAGAAAGAAAGATATAGACATGTTTTTACGTGAGAAATGCTTATATTAATGAATGCTAAGGACAGGGACTTTAAGGCAGTGTAGCTATACTAACTAGTAAGAAAGAAAGGAATTTTTAATAAAAATTTATTTTTATTGCTTTTTTGACAGAAAGAGAGAGGTAGACAGAGAAAGGCAGAGAGAACGGGAAGGGCCAAGAGCGGTCTCCACAGTTGTACATCTTTAGTTTTTCAGTATAGTTCACTTCACAGGTGGGTGCGAGGCTGTGCAGGGCAGGAACCAGGCTGGGGCCTCCCACATGGGACCTTACAAGAACTGAACTGGGGGCATATCACTGTTCAGAATATGGGTATACATGGGCCAAGGCCAGGATTCTTGGGCCCAGGGGCTGTAAAGCGAGCACTCAGCCTGATGAACCATCCCAGCCTCCCTGGAAGTAATGTTTTTATAGGAGAAATAACTCCTCTTATTTCCTTGTTTTGACTATTTTCTGCCAGACTGAAACCATACAGATATGCGTATGAATGTTTACTTTGGAATGTTTTGCATATAGAAGGCAGAAAAATGTTACCATCATTCCATTATAACTTTTATTCCAATAAAAATAGGTCATGTCCCTGAAAGACAAATACATTTTCAGGTATAATTTGTAAATGTGATGCTTATTATTTAAAATATGAGAGAGGGAAAGCTGGGATGGCTCAGTGGGTTAGGCGCTCACTTTGCAGCGCCGGGGACCGAGGATCGAGTCCTGGCCCCGGCCTGTGCAGAACCATGTGCTAAACTGGGAGCTCCCCCAGGTCGGTTCTCTCTCTGTCTCTCTGTCTCTCTGTCTCTCTGTCTCTCTCTCTGTCAAAAATAAATAAATAAATAAAAATATATTAAAAAATAAATAAATAAATAAATTAAATGAAATGTGAGAGACACACGGGTCTTTGTAAACTGTAAAAGACTCTTGAAGCCATCATAAATAATTTTTTCTTATCCTACGTATGACCTATGTAATGCGTATATGACTTTACTCAATAATTACAATTAATAAAAGTTAATAATTATAAATATGTATTATATTTCAGGAACTTTATGAAGTGTGTGGAGCCAGGAGAATAATTTGTTTGATGTGAACCTTGAGAATGAATTTATCTGCTAAGATAGAATCCACTTGGCCAACAAAGGGCCCAGATGTTTTAAATAATGAAAGTCTAGTAATCATTTGTAGACAGGGGCACCTCATGTACTTTTTTATACCAGCAAGAACCTCAGACTAAACACTATGCCCCACTTGCTTACACAGTTTGAGTCAAGCACGACATGGAATCCCAGGTTTTGTCTTTCTACCAGTGGACTGATCTGCCCTTTTCAACCAGAACTGCGCAGATGGATAATTCATGCACACAAAATGAACCGAATTGAGAACCTGGGCGGGAACTTTTTTTTACAAAAGTCACCCTCCCCTTCCCTTTCTTTAGGTAGAATACAGAAGTTACTACTTGAATCTGTGTCTCCTGCACTGTAGATCTTTTGTCCTAAAATAAACGCCCTTTATTCCTTACTGCAGTCTAAAAATAATTTTGGCTTATACGTGCTTTATACTATGCATAAAAATACATATTTTAGCAAACAACAAATATTGTAATGGTTGCTCATCAATATTTATTTAAAAATAAGTACCGTATTGATAACCCAATTTTACTTACTGTTGTTTTTAATCACAGGCCCAAAATGATGTCTTGTGGTCTAAAGTCCACGATACCAAACCTAGACCTAAAACCTGACCTAATGGCTGTTTTAACCTTCACCAGAAATGTAATCTTAATTATCCAGTTTGTAATTTTCTGGTCAACATCAATGAATAATCGGTCACATGGTTCTCTCTTTGTGTCTCCTCCATAGGAAAAAGAAGAAGCAATCTTCATAATGAAACGTTTCCCTTTTCCTTCCTTCCGTAAAGAAATCCAGCTCTAAAATAATGCTGTCTTTGATTTTGGTCTAATTATTCTGCCATACCATGCTTATAAAAACTTTGCATTTTGTATGATCACTTAGAGAACTCTTATACTTACTTGATGGGATGCCTGATTTATGAATCACTTAACAAAGTCAATTTGATCTTCTAATACACTCAAATGAATATTGTTCCTTAACCTTGTTGTTACTATTTATATGCTAGTTTTGCAAGTCTTACATGAGATAGTTCCTCAACCAAATATTTGTTGTATGACTAAATACCACATTTTTTTTTTCTGTATGAATGCAGATATCAAATAAGAATTGTTCAATGTATACTTATTTGCAATACAAAAAATATTTGTAATTTGTTTGATCATAGTCTTTTTTATTTTGATGATGGGAATGTTGCAACTGTTTAATATTGCTAATATGTGATTATGAATAATTTCTTGTATTATTCAATCCAATAATATACTAATATAAGGAAAGTGGTGAAAAAGATGGAACATAGGCTGACAACACATATTGGTCACTGTAGAAGGGTGTTCAGCTCTATCTTCTTGTTGTTTTAACAACTATAGTTGCCTGCCCAGTGTGAATGGAGTAGAAGGTCAGAAGCTTTGTGAAGTACTAATCTTCTGTCCAGGTCCTGAGTGGCAACCAGAGTATGGATCTGACATAAACTAATATTACAACAACAAAGCACTGTGTGTTTGTATGAATGTGTGTGTGTAAGCATATGTGTCTGCATATCCATGCATTTATATAGAAAATTTAAAAAATAAGTTAACAGAATATGATAGTACCATGTTGAAATTAAGCGTGGACTGTAAGGCTCTATGCACTTTATTTTACTATAGATTGCACAAAAATTATAAATTAGATGGCTTTTTAACATGCAAGAATTGTTTAATTATAATAGGTTTCTAGGTTTTACAAAAGCTTATTTTGCCATTATATAAGCCATTCCTTCGAAGTGAAGTGCACTCAAAGTGTGCATCCATAAAAAAGAACAGGAGAAATTATCTGGTCCAAATAATTTTGGTGCATAAAAAATGGTGCTAGTACTAGACAAACAAAAGTTTTAAAAACTCACCAAATAAAATATGACTGGTAGTTCAACTTTTTCAGCCCAAAAGTAAAGCTAAGTTGTAATAAATTATGAATTTTACATAAGTGTGTGTATACTTCTCAAATATTATATTATTATTTAATTGTTCCTTCACTAATATGTAAGAAATACATTATATGTTATTTAAAAGATGGGTGAAATTAAAAAAATTATGTATTATCCTAAATTTTATAGTTTAGAAAAAATCTTTCACTGAGCATGCAATAAGATTTATTAGCTTTGCTATTTTATTTAGTCTTAATTCATCACACTAGTACATTAATTCTCTATGAAGCTTGCATCTTCAATTTGCATGATGCTTTTTACATTAAGAAAATGAGTAGAGGGAAGCTGGGATGGCTCAGTGGGTTGAGTGCTCACTTTGTAGCGCTGGGGACTGGGGATCGAATCCTGGCCCCAGCCAGTGTGGAACCATAGGCTAAACTGGGAGCTCCCCCAGTTCAGTTCTCTCTTTGTCTCTGTCTCTCTGTCTGTCTGTCTGTCTGTCTCTCTCTCTCTCTCTCTCTCTCTCTCTCTCTCTCTCTCTCTCTGTCAAAAATAAATAAATAAATAAAAGGATATTTAAAAAAAAGAAAATGAGTAGGTGTTTATGGAAAAGAAGGGAGGTCAGTGTTAAATAGTAATTGTCCAGTCAGTAGGGTAAAATCACTTGATAGTTGTTTTTCTTCAAATAGTGTAGATAAAAATAACATTTTAAATTATCAACAAAACTATATATATATATATATATATATAT
>PVKE010043214.1:0-13457 GCA_004027555.1 Craseonycteris thonglongyai | reverse complement strand
GCCCTGTTAGAAGATACTGAAGATAAAGAACACGATCTCATCCTGCATACTGAAGTACGTTGGCTCAGTAAAGGTAAAGTTCTTACAAGATTTGTGAACTTAATTGAAGAAATAAAAACATTTATACATGATAAAAATGAAAATTAGGATGAACTAACAGACTCTTGCTGGCTGGTGGATTTGGGTTTTCTGGCTGACACCATGGAAAAATTAGATTCTTTCAATTTGGAGTTGCAGGGAAAAAACAAAAATATCGCTGAAATGATAAGCTCTGTAAACGCATTGAAAGCAAAATTGACTTTGTTGCTATCACATCTGCATATCAAGTGTCTCGTGCACTTCCCATGTATGAGGAAAACGCTAGGTAACAATGAATTAAATGTGTCATTATTTATTGAGACCCTGCAAGTGCTTCAAAAACAGTTTGAAGAGAGATTTCTGCAGTTTACAAATATCGAGCCAATTGTCTCCTTCCGTATCAATCCTTTTACTTGCCAAATAAATGTAATAGAACTAGCCGCATGTATTGCAGACCTTGTTCAGGGGAAAGCAGAAGAACTAGTTAGAAATTTTGAACCTTAAGAACGATATTTTGCTAAAATCCTTAATATCAGAGGACATATGGAACATAGTCGACAAAGAAAGGTTCCCACTTTTAAAAAAAGCGGCATATAAAATCAAATCGTTTTTGGGGTCAACGTATTTATGTGAATCTTTGTTTTCAAACATGAATTTAATAAAATCATGATATAGATCTCAACTTACCGATGAGCATCTTAATAATTGTTTGCTAACAGGGTTGTCGTCATACTCTCCTAATTACGAGGCACTGGCCAATGAAATGCAATGTCAAAGATCACACTGACAGATTATTTTTTTTTGTTTTCTTTTATGTTTTTTTCAATGATTTTATTATACGTGTGTTTGTTATTTACTATATTACGTTTTGTATATATGTTTCTTTGTGTGTATATAATTTGTACAATAAATTTATTATTTAAAAATTATTTTTGTTTATTATTTTTTATTCTTGTTCAATAATAAATATCCTTAGAAATAGCTGGTGCCCGCTGCCCTACCGATATTTTAGAATGTGCCCTAGGGTATAAAAAGGTTGGGAACCCCTGAAGTAGAGGGTCCAGCTTCATTGTGGTTAATGTGAATATCCAGTTGTCTCAGCATCATTTGTTGAAAAGACTGTTACCCCCCACTTCCCTGCCCTCACTTACTTGTCTTGGCATTTTTGTTGAATGTCAGTTGACTGTAAAGGTGTATTTATAGACTCTCAATTCTACTCTATTGATCTATATGTCTCATCTTATGCTAGCAGCACACTGTTTAGATCATTGCAGCTTTTCACTAAGTTTTGAAATTAGAAAGCATGGTTCTTCCATTTTTGTTCTTTTTCAAGTTTGTTTTGGCTATTCTGAGTTCCTTGCATTTCCATATGAATTTTAGGATCAGTTTGTCAGTTTTAGCAAAGAAGCCAGCTGGGATTGTGATAATACAATTGCATTGAATGTGTAGGTCAATTTAGGAAGCATTGCCATCCTAACAATATAAAGTTTTTCTATGTGAACACAGATATTTTTCTGTTTATTTAAGTCTTCTTTGATTTCTTTCAATCACATTTGTTTTGAATGAAGAAATATTTTGAATTAAAGTTATCCAAGTTATCTTTTATTGTACTTCCTGCTTGAGCAATGCAGTTACTTTCAGTTGTTATTGTAGTTTTATGTAATATGAAATGCATTTGGACCATGTGAAACTTATTTCTGCCTTGAAATGGAATATAAATGGGTTATAATAAAATCTCACTCTGCTAATAATGGTTTGGTTATATGTGAGATAGAAAACCAGTATGAATCTCTTTGGCAGATGGCTTTTGTAGAGGAGTGTATATACTCGTTTTATTGAAAATATTTAAGCAATAGTTATATAAGTATAAGGAAGTTTGTGTTTTATAATGTTAAAGGATACTTTTTTATTTAGTTATAAGTATAATATAATAAGTAAAAAACTTAGAAAATGTAGACAAGGATAAAAAACGTAACAATTTACTTAAAATTTAATTCCCCAGAGTGATCTTCGCTTACATTTTGATATCTCTACTTTTGTTTATACTTGTATACACTTATGTTCATTTTCAAACAAGGGAACATAATTTTATGGATTAATATTTTTCATTTAGTAAATGAGATCTCATTGTAATCTTTGATCTCTTGGTATATTCATGAGCATTTTATTTTATTTATTTTGCTTTTGTGAATGGGATATTACATTTTTATAACCTATTTTGTGTATACATTTAGTTTATAGGAAATTAATTTTTATATGTAAATTTTCAAATTGGTCTACCTTCTAAATCGTACATTACTTAAATTATTTTTCAGTTGATTAATTTTAGTTTTTCTTTCAGGTCTTTTTGTCTTCAAAGTTCATGTTCTTAAATACATTTAAAAAATATCCTTTACAAAGTTTCTTCTTACTTCTTCTTAATGTGCTTTTTGTATGTCTCTTTTAAGTTGCAAAGGGGCTGTCTTGGTTTCTAAGAATTTTATTAGCTAATTATTCTGATTCTTTATCCATGCCCCAGCCTCAGTTTTGGATAATTTCTTTTTCTTATTTATTTATTTATTTATTTTTAATTAATTTATTTATTTTATTGTTTTTGACAGAGAGAGAGAGAGAGAGAGAGAGAAAGAGAGAGACAGAGACAGAGACAGAGACAGAGAGAGAACTGAACTGGGGGAACTCCCCAGCCCAGCACATGGATCCGCATGGGCCGGGGCCGGGGCCGGGACTCGATCCTCGGTCCCCGGTGCTACAAAGCGAGCGCCCAATCCACTGAGCCAACCCGGCTTCCCCATCTTATTTTTTATTTCACTGTTTTAGTTTTCTGTTTTATTCAGTTTGCTGATCAGTGAAACCCATTAAAGGGCATAATCTCTGTGCCCATAGTCATAGTCGTAGTCATAGTTTCAGTGGAAGTTCTTAATTCCTAACTCCTCTTTTTTGTCTGATGTGAAATACTAAGGCTCCAGGAATGAAAGTTTTGCTTAAGGAGCACCCCCAACCCCCCTAAAAACATCTCAAAGGAATAACTGATGGCAAACATCTAATTATTAATTTTTTTTTTATCATGTATCAACTCTACTTTAACTAGGTTTTATTAAAGATATAGGTGTTTTAACACTTAGGTAACAGGTTAGTACTTTAACCTGAGATTTTTTTATGCTATATTTTTAACTTTATATTGAATATTCTGTGTAGCAAAATTAAATTGATTAAATTGAAAGATTAAAAAGATCATGCTGGTAATTGAAAAACCACTTTGCCTCATTATACAGAGGTGTCCAATCTTTTGGCTTCCCTGGGCCATGTTGGAAGAATTGTCTTGGGTGCCACATAAAATACACTAACACTAACAATAGCTGATGAGTTAAAAAAAAAAAAAAATCCCGAAATGATCTCATAACGTTTTAAGAAAGTTTACGAATTTGTGTTGGGCCGCATTTAAAGCCATCCTGGGCTGCGTGTGGCCTGCGGGTGGCTGGTCGGACAAGCTGGGTTTAGAACATCTAACTACAGAAGGTCTGTTTGCTAGTCTTAACCAGCCTCTGTGGTAAACATGCACAAGTTGGTTACTTTCTCTGAGCTCTTTTGTTTTCACCTGTAAAAATGGGAATAATGATACATATGATTTAGGATTTTTGTGAAAGTGTTTTGAATAGCAACCGAGGTACCTTGATCTAGGTGACCCTTTTCAGTGGTGTCTTACTCAGTGTCTTAGCTCTCAACCTGTTAAAGCTCTTCGTTAGTTACAGAAACAGTCTCATTTTTGTTCTTGTTTCAGAGTACAAGTGGATACCTGAGTCAGCAGGACCTGGAATCGCAGATGAGAGAGCTTATCTACACAGACTCAGATCTTGTCATCACCTCAATTATTGACAATCCAAAGGTGTGGAAAGATGCCCTTAAGTAACCCTGAGGACTGAGGTTTAGGCTTCACTGAGTACTGACACTGGGGTCACATCTTTATTCCCCTTCTAGCTCTAAGGTCTGTTTTTATTTCATTCATGCCATGTGTTTACATTTCTAATTCCCTCCCTGTCTTTCACATTCTTCTTCTGATCTTCCTTTTACTTCACTGAGTAGTGAGTTTTCTTCCTCTTCAGCACCAGCACTGCCACCTGTCAGTCCAGTGGGCCGAGGAGTGGCCACTGACCTTAAACCTCAGACCGCAGTCCCTCAATGCCTTCATTTCTCCAGATGTGCTGAATGGATAGCTGCAGGTATTCCAGTCACTGACGTGTAAAAGAGGCAGACGTCATGAGCATCTCTCACCAGCTTGGTTGGGTGGGCAGATCATGCACAGAGGCTATGCCCTTTTATGGGTTTTTAGGACAGCAGGGTGGACAGTAGGGGACACGGGAAGCTTGTGGGGGGTGCATGTCTATCCCAGTGTGGGTTTTGTTGTTTCATCTCTTTTGGAATGTAATGCTATATTACTAGGGGGTGCGTACTCTCCTTAAAGTTCTCAATCCCTCTGTCTTCTATTGATTTTTAGTCTCCAACATTCCATCACCATCTATTCTGAATTTTAGCATTTTGCTTCATTTTAATGTTTTGTTTTGTTTTTTCTGTGTTGATTTATGACCATTTCCTCTTATCTCATTGGAAAACATTATTATAATAATGGGTTCATGAAAGCAGCATTTATCATAGATTACCCAGTTACCGTACTTTTCATATGGAGCTTCTTCTTTTTATGAGTTCAGATATCTGGCAAAGTGACTGTACATTATGCCAAGTTTAATATGTGGTGGGGCATTTTCCCAGTAGACTTTCTGCAACAATTTGTGCTATCTTTTGACCATATTCTGTCTCTATTTCTTGATTTCATCCTATAACCACATTTAGTTGCTTCCCAGAAACCTTAAAAGGCAGTAGCCATTTTTTGTTTGTTTGTTTGTTTTTCTTTAAAGACTGTTTTTGAACTTATTTTGGACATATAGAAAAAAGTTAAAAAAATATTAGAGTCTGATATACCTTTTACCCTGTTTCTGCTAATGTTAACATCTTCTAGGATCATAGCTTGGTGAGCAAACCAGGGACCTAACATTAGGACAGTGCTATTAACTAAACTACCAAACTTATTTGAGTTTTCCCATTTGTGCCAAGATGTCCCTTTTTTTATTCCAGGATCTCACATTCATTTCAGTTTGTTGTTATGTCTCCTTACTCTCCTACTGTCTGTCCTTGTCTTTCATGGCCTTGTGATTTTTCAGTCTTTCCTTGTCTTGCACTACTTTGACACTTGGAAGTGGTCAGGCACTTTATACAGTAGTCAGGTGTTTTGTAGAATGGCCCTTAATTTGGGTTTATCTAAGGGTTTCTCATGATGAGAATGAGGTTCTGCATTTCTGGCAGGAATACTACCAGCAAAGCTCTATAGCTTTTGGAGAAATTAGACATAGAAATGATGGTTGAATTTTTTTGTAAGTAAAAGCCTTAAGATGAAGTACCCCAGCTATTCCAAACTCATGGATCCAATTACATTTTTTTCCTTCACTTTCCTAAAAAAAATAAAAAATCAAACCGAATCATATGCTTTACTGTTCAGGCTGTCACATCTCTCTGAAATGATGTCTTCTTTAATTCAACCAGCAAGTCCTAACCATTCTTTAAGACCACAGTCCACTTTCTACCTCTTCCATAAACCTCGTCCTGACCCCATCAGCCATTCTCTAGTATTTAAAAAAAAAAGTCTCTTGTGACATGTAATGTTTTGTCAGTAATTATGTCCTGCCTGTTTTGTTTTTTTTTTTTTGTTGTTGTTGTTTATCAAATGTTTGTCTTATTAACCAGAGTATCCACTCTCTGATAGGAGGATTGTGTCTTTTACATGCTTGTCTCCCCCTTAACACTTAGTATAATACCTCACTCTGGCAGGTACCCAATACACATTTTGTTAACTGACCAAATTTCTAACCTAGAGGTAAATTAGCTTACGAGTAAGCCAAAATAGCATGACTCTTTTCCATGAAGCTTTATTTTATTGCAAATACCAATTGAAATAATTTTATTTTTAAAAATTATTATACATATTTATTTTAATCTGAAAAGGCACCATTGAATTCTTACTATTTTTGGGGACATATTTTATTGCATTCTTTTCTGTCTTCATTGATTTATAATCTGATATAGGATGTTAATCAGGAGACTGATATCTGTCTCAAAAGGTTTTTTTTTTTTAAACACAGATAATGAAACAACCACCAATTAAATTTGATTCAAAGATACTGCATCTACCTGCACATTCAGGTAGGTTCACAAAGTGCTAATCGAACACATAGGCATTTTGCAGATGGATAAAAATATGAAATTTAAAGCAAATGGAATATTTTATTCATGACTAGCTAAATTTCTCTTATCAACTGGCTATTTTCTTGGGGCAGTGTTATGTAAATTATAAACAGCCTGTAATCCATTTGTGCCAACCTCTGACCTTATTCAGCTGAGTGGCCACCCTGTACTCTTGTGGGTGGGAGAGTTCCTGTAAAGCTGGGTGAGTTTTCCTGTTAGGTTGGGGATGGGGTGAGGGTGGGGCTTCTCCTGCCCTTGTCCTTGAAGAGACAGTGGAATTTTCAGCGTTTATGGTGTTCCTGTGGGTACAGAGGCATGGAGACCATAGTGAAGAATTTAGGTTCTGCTGGGTAGAGCCAGGGCCGTTGAGAATGGGGCCAGATGATTCATGTTTGTGGGGATGGTCTGGGGATAGAGGTATTTCAAAGAAGACTTTCCTTTCACCTAATGGAAAATCTTGTTTGGCTTAACATCAGAAATTTTTTTATACCTCAGATTTGATGTCTGTGGTTTGATAGAGCTGTTAAGCTAATTGGATAATTTCATCATAGCTAGAGTAGAATCTATGACTTGAAATCAAATCAAAGTAAATTAAAAAATAAACTGTATTCAAATTTAAGTGAAGCGTGCCAAGTAGAACCACACTGTTAACAAAAACCTAGAGGGTTATTATCTTGAAATAATTTTTCTTTTATGCTTTACCTTGTGTTATTTTAGGAAATTATCATTACAGTTTATTTTGTTTAAGGATGGAGATCAGCTGAAACCATGTTAATTGGGATAGCATCGCTTTTCCTAGTTTTTGCCCTTTGTGCAGGGATTTGGAGGTATGACTCCCAGATGATTTCAGCTGTCATTTTAATCAGATTATGTTTAACATTGGAACCTTTTAACAACTGTAACATTTTTGACTTTTCCAACATTTTAAGGCTAAATTGCTTTATTTTACACAGAGGTTCAAGGGTTTTTATTTTTCCAAGTACAATTTGTTTTCTCAAGTACAGTTTTACTTACTTTTGCATTTGTTATATTCTCAGTTGCAGGAAATTCTCATTTAAGCATCTGCTTTCTTTTTAAAAGCATTTTGTTGTTGTTGTTGATATACTTGAAAAGTCTCTATTGGTAGGAAAAGAGAAGAGTACAGACAAGTAAATAAAAATAGCATCAACCTTGGAGCATTTTTGGTTTTGGTATTGTGGCCTCATGATATTTTTGTCCTCATCTTAGCCATTGAAATTCTATATTCCATCCATTTTTATTTCTCCTGTAATATTTTCAGCAATCCTTTTTCACATGGCATCCACTTTTACTATTTTCTTTCCTCTCCAGTGGATAGGTTAGTATTACTGAGCAGCCAGGATTGGAATGACTTTTTACAACAAGTGTGCTCACAGATCGACTCCACTGAGAAGACCGTGGGAGCCTCCCGAGCCAAGCTGAACCTCTTTTGCTATTTGTGCGTGGTGGCTGGGCACAGGGAGATTTCCACCAGGCTCCTGCATTCCCCTCTGGTATGTAGTTCAGCTGTGACATGCAGACTCCTTTCATGGTCCTTGCAGCATGCCTTCTGCATGTAACTTTTATACACCCATAGAGGTTAAAATCAGTGCTCAAGTATTACACTGACTTCAACACAATGAAAATTTAGTTGCAAGATTATAGGTTTGCTAGAATTAGCCTGTTTAATTCTTAGGTCTATAGCAGTTGAGTAGAAAGTGATTTTGAATTCCTCATGTAATATCCTGGCTTGCATTTTACAGTAAGTTAACTTGTAATAATTGTAAAAATAAAAGATGTTTTTTATATCTGTATTCATAAGACAGAGATCTTTTCATTGGCTAGTGGGAAGAGCTGCCCACTTGGAATAAGGGCTCCTTTATTGGGTCACCTGGTAAATGCCAAGGTTTCTGGTGTGACACTGCAGGGAGACATTGAGTCGCTAAGACTTTTTTATTTTTTATGTTTCTCCTGGTGATACTTCTCAGACTGTCTTGGTTCATCAGTAAAACCATGGGAGTTTGGAAGAGCTTTTGAAGTCACCCCCGAAAAGGAGTTACAGTGGTCTGAGGTGTATGCCATAGTGTGCCCTCGTTGGGAACTAGCATGAAAATTGAAGTCATTTGTGTATGATGGTTACTTTTTAGGTACCTGGTGTGTGTTTGTGGGGTGAGGGGTGGGACACATTTAGAGAATATAACTGGATATGAGAAACTGAAAGTAGAGTTCTTAGTTTTTATCTTATTCATACATTTAGTATTTTTGCATTTTTGTAAATATTTCCTTGGTGCAGGATTCACATTTCAGTTGTATATAGGTCTGATTTGTTAACTTAGTGATCACTTTCTATGTTGTTTTATGAAATGTACATCTTTATTTTTTATTCTAGTTTCAATTGCTAATCCAGCATTTGCGAATAGCTCCAAACTGGGATATGTAAGTGACATTTATATTTTAATAATTTTTTATTATTTTATTAAGTAGTGATAGTATGCCATATTTATCAAAAGCACACAGTCCTAAACACCAATTATTCTTCAGTAATGATGACTCTGAATCATAGGCATCCATTTGTAAAGTTACATAGACTTCAAAGTTGTCCTCATTCTTATATGAATATAATTTCTAGGATTACATGAAGTATGTATGGAAACTTTATTAACTTTCTCTTTGGAATATTTTTTATCAAATATTTTATCCTTGAACCCTGTGTTTTACTTTAGTTATGCTTCTTAAGGAGTTTTCCCTTCACACAGTGCCTTACAAACTGCATAGCTTCCTTATGATGTTATTTAAATATCTAATGGGATTATGATCTGTAAGTTCCTGATGGAGGGAGATGTACTTGCTTATGGAGGCAGCATGCAATGGTGGAAAACATTTAGATAAAGTGTTAGAAGGCTCTGGTTGCCATTGAGACTTGGCCAGATGATGACCTTTTCCTGAGTCTCCTCTTTGGGGGTAGTCTGTGTGGGATGAAATGACATAGGCCTTGGATTCAGACAGATCTGTGCCCTGGGCAAATTGCTTTAACTGCTTAACATGTTTCCTCATCTGGAAAGTGGGTAGAGTGTATCTGCTTCATAGATTTTTGGTAATAATTACACTTTAGGTTAAGTAGGTGAAGCTCTTTGCACAGTGCTTGGTTCTTCTTAGTGGGTGCTTACTATATGTTGGGGGCATAGAAGGTTTTGTTATTATCAAGCCTGCTCATCTTTTATTGTTAGGAGAAGCCCATGAAAACATGAAGATAAGGGGGTTTTATGAAATGTGGTCATGGTAGGATATTATTTCCAGGCTGGAAAAATATAGGGGAACAATAGATATTCACAAGATGCTTTTTTGGATAATATTCTTACGCATTTTCTTTTTTTTAAAATATTTTTATTTATTTATTTATTTTTGACGAGAGAGAGAGAGAGAGAGAGAGAGAGAGAGAGAGAGAGAGAGAGAGAGAAAGAGAGAGAGAAAGAAAGAGAGAAAGAAAGAGAGAGAAAGAAAGAAAGAAAGAGAAAGAGAGAAAGAGAGAGAGAGAGAGGGAGAGAACTGAACTGGGGGAGCTCCCAGTTCAGCATATGGTTCCGCTCGGGCCGGGGCGGGGCTGGGATTCAATCCCCAGTCCCCAGCGCTGCAAAGTGAGCGCTTAACCCACTGAGCCATCCCGGCTTCCCCAACTTATGCATTTTCTGATGTTATTTTCCCAAGGCAAGATCTGACATTATATAATAGGAGTTTTAGGTAATTTTTCAGCATGTAGAACTTTGAGAAGGTTTGAGGTATGCTCATTAAAAAGAAACTCAGGGAATAACCCTTCAGCTAAAGCTTAAATTATGTCCTTGAATGGAGTGCCCCCTGCTGACTTAAAAATAGACATTCTTACCGTAAATCTTTTCAAGTAGTGTTTGAAAACCGTTTTCCTATTTTTTAAATTGAAGTTGTACAGCAGTTATGAGGGACATGAGGAAGGTAGTAGACAAGTCCTCTGCTTGGATCTTTCTTTTATTCTCTCTTCCTCCATGCATGCACCTTGTCTTCCAGTGACGCCTCCTCTGACCCAGGTCATATCTCCCTGATAGCAGATGATGAAGGTCTTCACTTAGCTGGCGGGCAGTCACTGTTGAAGCAGATATACTTATTACTTGGCTGTGTTCAGCACACAGGAAAAAAAACTAGAATATAACATGATACAAGTATAATTTTAGTTTCTTTTCCCCTTATAACATACCTATGAATTTTTAATGTCATTAATTATTTGTCTGTGATACCTTTTTAAGGCATGCCTTCTGTTATAGGCTATGAATGTCTTATCATTTTATTTATACTCTTTCCTATTTTGGTACAGTAAATATTGTAAACAATATAATGATGAACATTTTTGTACTTAAATCTTTGTGTGTATCTGTTTTCTTTTTCCTCTTAGGGTGGATTTATAGCATTAGAACAAATGGATAAACAGCAATTCATATTTTTGTGATTTCTGTTAAATTGATAAAATGCTCTTTAGAGACCTTGTTCCAACGTGCATTCCCAGTCAATGTGCATAAAAATACCCTTTAGTTAGAAATTCTACACTGGGTATTTATCAGATTTTATAACCTTTGCCAATCAACTTTACTGAGGTATAATTCACATATAATAATGTATAAATTTTAATTTTATTAATTGTAAAATTGCATAATATAAAATTTACCATTTTAACCATTTTTAAATTTACAATTCAGTGGTATTAAGTATATTCATAATATGTGCAGCTTTCACCACTGTCAATTCTAAAACTCTTCATCATCTCTCCATTAAACAGTAACTCCCCATTCCCCATCCTCCAGGTCTTGGGGACCTCTATTCTACTTTTTGTCTCACTGAATTTGCCTGTTCTAGATATCTAAAGATCTTTACCAAAACTAATTTTCTATATGAAACAAACTTCTTCAAATCACCTGGAGTGATACTTAATAATTTATCAACTTTACTTTATACTGGATAATGAAACTAAATACCTCACTAAAATTAGTATTTATTAAAATAGAACAATATATGTAAGACTTATGGTTGAAAACTTTTTATTGTAGTGACTATAAATACATGTTTAACTGTTCTGATGTTTTTTCTCATTTATATATAAAGTCATTGGTCTACTAACAAGAGACCTTTAGCCAAATACTTCTGTACTCAGAAATAAAAGGGTTAATTACTATGTCCTGTTTCTCTCTGGTTAAGGCCTTTTGAAAACTTTATTTTCCATTTTACTGTTAAAGCACAACTTTTTCAATTTTTGTCATTAGCATTACAAATGGGACTGTGTACATGAGGGAGCATTTCTCTGGGCCCTGTACATGAGCCTTAAATGCACGCCCTGTCACATTTCATTTTTATCTCATGTTAATGCTCATAATTACTTAATGTAACTAATCTGGGGGTTGGTTTCCTTAGTCCTTGATTCTCCTCTTCAAAGACTATTTTCTCTCCTTTATAGACGGGCCAAGGTTGCTCATGTGATTGGTTTACTGGCCTCGCACACAACTGAGCTCCGAGAAAATACACCTGTCATTGAGGTAATTTCTTTTATTATTGAAATTTATAAATGACAAAAAAGGATTGTTTTTTTTTTTTTTTTGGTAATTTAGAATATGTGGCTTTCATTGACCTTCACTTCTCTTTCTGGAATTGTTACAAAGTTATAACCTCAATAGACCTTTAGGCTTAAATGCAGTTGATCATATACAACATATTCTGTTATTAAAGGTGGTATAGCAGAGTTACAGGTTTTGTAGGCTCTACTCATTTCTTCTTTGTTTGTTTCATTCACTCATTCATTCACTTTTTCTTATTAATTGTCAAATTTACTGGGGTGAAATTAGGTGGTAAAAATTACATTGGTTTCAAGTGTACAATTCTACATGACATCATCTATGTATTGCATTGTGTGCTCACCACCCAGAGTCAGTTCTCTTTCCATCACCATATATTTGAATCCCCCCTCTCTCTTCCCCCCCTCCTTCCTCCTTCCTCCCAGGTAACCACTAAACTATTGACGGTGTCCATGAGTTTTTGTTTCTTTGTTACTTTCAGTTTTGTATTTCACATATAAGTGAAGTCATATGGTTCTTGATTTTTCCAGTCTGACTTAATTTGCATAACATGATCTCAGGTCCATCCATGTTGTCACAAATGGCAGTATTTCATCTTATCACTGAGTAATATTCCATTGTGTACATGTACTACAGCCTCTTTACCCAGTCATTTTCAAAAAACACTTTGGTTGTTTCCATGACTTGACCACTGTGAACAGTGCTGTGATGAACATTGGAGGACAAAAAGAATGAATCTGAACTGTGAACTGTCACCATATACCAAAATTAACTCAAAATGGATCAAAGACCTCCACATAAAACCTGAAACAATGAACTGCCTAGAAGAAAACATTGGCATTAAACTTATAGACCGTTGGTTCAGAGAGGACTTTATGAACTTTACCCCAAAGGAAAGGGAAGTAAAAGCAAAAATAAATGAATGGGACTATATCAAACTAAAAAGCTTCTGCACAGCAAAGGAAACCCATCAACAAAGTAAAGAGGCTACCAACCGAGTGGGAGAAAATATTTGCAAGCAATGCCTCTGATAAGGGGCTAATATCTCAAGTATAAAGAACTGATGCAACTCAACAACAACAACAAAAAACCAAACAGTTCAATTGAAAAATGGGCAGAAGACCTGAATAGATACTTCTCCCATGATGACATAAAAATGGCCAACAGATATTTGAGAAAATGCTCAACATCACTAGCAATTAGGGAGCTGCAAATAAAAACCACAATGAGATACCACCTCACACCTGTTAGAATGGCTATAATCAACAAGACAAGGAATAACAAGTGCTGGAGAAGCTGTGGAGAAAAAGGAACCCTCATACACTGCTGGTGGGAATGTAAACTGGTACAACCACTGTGGAAGGCAGTGTGGAGATTCCTCAAAAAACTAGGAATGGAATTGCCATATGACCCAGCAATCCTGAAAACACTTGTCTGCAAAGATATATTTTCTCATTATTTTTATTATTTTTGGATAAGGCTTGTTTTATTACTAGTTTTCTT
>PVKE010043213.1:0-13457 GCA_004027555.1 Craseonycteris thonglongyai | reverse complement strand
AGGAAGACGTGTGTGGTTTGAGTGATGGGGTGAATATGCCAGTGAATGTAGGTGGGATGTAATCAAACCAATAAACCTAGTAAGAATTCAGAGAAGGGAGAAATCAATACAGAAAAGAGCCACGAAGGAGCATCTAGAGAAAATCGGGAGCTGGGGGTGGGTGGGATGAACAAGCAAGGCTTTGGAGAAATAAGCACATCTGGGTTATAAAGGGGAGTAGAAGAATCTGGGCTTGCTGGCTTAAAGCAGGACAAGAGAGAGCTACATCTTGACTTTCATCGGAGTGCTTTTTAAACGGGGCCCTTTCTTTGGTGACATTGTGTGTGAGTAATGGGTGTGTGTGTGTGTGTGTGTGTGTGTGTGTGTATGTGTGTGAGTGAACATTTTGGAAAATTAGATACTTCTTGACATAAAGAGGTTGGTGCAGGCAACTTTGTGTCAAAGAGCTCTCAGGCAAGGGCAATTGAAGATTAGAAGCAAGGACTTGGACCTAGAATGACTAATAGTGCGGTGTGAAAAAACCCGTTGCAATCGGCCACTGTCCACTTTATTCACTAAATAGGTACATTTGAGTGCCTTTGATATACTAGAGCAGCGGTGTCCAACCTTTGGCTTCCCTGGGCCACACTGGAAGAATTGTCTTGGCCACACATAACATACACCAACACTAACGATAGCTGATGAACTAAAAAAAGGTATTAAAAAAGTCTCATAATGTTTTAAGAGTATATATTGGGTTGCTTTCAAAGCCTTTGTGGGCCACAGGTTGGACATACCTGTTATACCCTGGAAACGTATTGGTGAGCCAAATCAGAAATGATTTCAGCTCCCATGAACTTTACGTTTTAGTGGTAAAGAGTCCACTAACATTTAAAAAGGAAGTGAAATATTCAGTTAAGTATTGAGAGTACTTATTAAAAAACCTATGATTAGAGGATTCCAGCTAGAGAGCAGTGAAGGGGAAGATGTTGCTGAGAAACTGGTGAAGAAAGGTGTGTGGAAATTGGTTGGATGAAGTGGGGGTGAGGGGAAGGGGTGCGGGAACTTCTGGCAGAGGTATTGGGCATATGGAGCAAGGAGTCCCAGCAGGAGAAAGGAACTGAAGGACCCCCAGTGTGGGGGTCCTGCTATGGAGGGGGTGTGAAATGAGACCTCACTGGCAGGGAAGAGTAGGAGAGAGGGAGAGAGGATCGGGGTGGGGAGGGGAGAAGTGAGCCCGTATGCATTTTGAAAGGTTTGAGAGAAAATGCTGAACAATCACATAGGAAAATCAGGAGAGAAATCATGCACCGGTTAAGGTCACGTTGGTGGGAATTGCCTTGGTTTGTTCGTATTTAGAATATACTCAGGGGGTAAAAAACAAAACTTGAGGATAAGCCAGATAAAAGAGACTGGGGTGCCAAGCATGAAGGCTAGGTGCCTGGAGCGTCTAATGGGACAGATAACAGTGCTGTTCACTGAGAGAGGAAACTCTGGAGCAAGTCCCGTTTAGGGGAAGAAGATCACAAGCCACAAGTTCGGTTTTAGAAAAGTTGGTGCTGAGGTGTGTTTGAGATCCCCAGAGCAGGTGCCAAATGCAGGTCCGGGCTGCAGATAAGCAGCCACTGGGCTCCTGCTTGACTTAAAGCTGACACTCGTCCCTCTGCAGAGACTGGCGTCTTGCACCCATCACAGTTCAACTCTTGATCTGCAGTTTTGAAAACGGGTGCAGCCTACCTACCCTTCCCACTGACAGCAGCACTAATCTGAAACGAAAGAGAAGCCAAAGAGAGTTTAAACCTAAGACCCGTGATTAGCGTGTGTGCTGGGGAAAATGGGAATAAATGGTTGGAAATTGGATTTGCCAGTGTGAAGGAGGAGATGTTTTAACCCCCTATAACTGGGATAGATGAGAATTAGGGCTCCACATGAGCCATTCATGAAAGCCCTGAAATGGCTGATCAATTTTGTTTTGGCTAATTAGCTAATTGGATGATAGAATTATATTTTTGAATTGGATCTTCTAAGTTTTCTAGATCAATGCATGTCTTTTACAGTTGAGGAAACTGAGTTCCGGAGAGCAGAATGACTTATCCAAGTTCACTCCATTGACTAGTGACAGAGCATGGTTGCCATTTATTCCTGTTTATTTCAGTGCTACTTGGCTCTGTCTCCTGGAATTTTGATTTTGAAGGGAGTGACATACAACACTATTAATATTTTACCACCCTGCACTTTGAGTATAAATGTTGACCTAAGAGCCCTAGGCCCCTTAGGAAAAAGTGCTTGGTGGTTTTTTTTTGTTAGCACACGCTTATAAATCACCCCAGTGAAATCCAGAATCACTTGAATAATAGTATGAACCTTAACTATGAATTTAGCCATTCGTTGTGGCATCTGGAAATTTTAGTTTATCACCGTTCCAAGGGGAGAACGGGGTAAAATCCGATATAAGAAAAAAGCTAATAAATTTGGTTTTAAAATCCAGCATCTTCCTTCCTCCCCTCCAGCAAATGTTAAAATTCTGGGAGTTTGTGGTTTGCTTGAGGGAGCAAGCTCAATGTCAAAAGCGTTTTAATAGCCTTTGATTTACTTCTCAAGTGCTTATTCAGATGACTGATGGCGGTGGTTTGGAGCCAGTCACAGAACTGGGAGAGAAGAAATTCATTGCTGTCTTCCTCTGACAGGATGAATGCTTTGGTTGGTTTAGTTTGGGGGGCACTTAACACACAGCAAGGATGCAACCTGGTGTTCTTTTCTTTGTGAGTGGCAGGCGGCTCTTAGTTTTCCTGTCGCCACCGAATGTGGTTTCCACAGTACCACAGACTCTCAGTTCATTAACCAGCACCCATGGCAGATACATGCAGTAGCATTTCTTTAACTTTTTTGCCAGTTGCTTGAGTTCTGGTTAATGGAAAGTCTACTATAAATTCCATAGGCTTCTGTCCGATGATGCCCAGTCCCAGTAGACACCTGATGAGTGGGAGTGGCGTGGTCAGGTCTGGGGGCTTCACACTGCTTCTAATGTTTACAGGAAAAAATGACTTTTTTGTGAACTCGGAGCAGAACCAGCTGCCTGTGTCCCTGCCTGTCAGCCCTACGGGAAAGCAAAGCGGGGGGTGGAGCAGTAGTTGGCCTCTGTTCCTGTTTATTTGGACCATAATAACTACCTCACCATGGACAGCACTCAGTGGAGTGAGCTGGGAATTCCCTGTCTCCTGAAGAGACAGAAGTTGTGTTTCCTCCTGTGCTTACTCCTGGAATCTCAGTGACCAGCATACCATGAGGAGGCAGTAGCTGTGGGCTTCTGAGACCTCATGAAAATCCATGAACTCAGTTCCTGGGTCTTTACTTACAAGACGTTTGCATGAAGAATCAGTTCCTACTGCATTTTTTTCTGCCTCTAAATCCAGCCATTGTATTCATTCATTTATTTACTAATGCCTGGAAGCCTTTGGTTTCAACATTGAATAATGAACATTCCAGTGCTCGCTGCTTTAAGTGTTTTCTGATTCTGTGTTCCCTTCTGTGCAAAAGGGCAAATTTATTGAAAAGGAACTTTATTTTTCTCATTCTAAAGAGACTTGACATTGAAGAGCGGAAACTCTGGAATAGGACCCACAAGTTCTGTTTTAGCAAAGCTGATTTTGAGGTGTGTTTGAGATATCTGAGAGGAGCTTTCATACCTGGCCAAAGACAAGATCCTTCAGGGATACAGTGCCTGCATATTTTTTTTTTCTCTTGCCCAGTGGCATCACCATTGTAGCAGAGTTTACCATCCGAGTGTCTATTTAGAACCCTCTATGGAGCTTTAAAAAAGCCAGCAAGGCAGGTCCCACCCCTGGATGCCTAGGGTAGAATCTGGGTGCCTATATTTTAAAGATTTATTTTTATTGTTTTTGACAGAGACAGAGAGAGACAGAGACAGAGAGAGAGAGACAGAGAGAAGGGGGAGGGCCCAGAGCAATCTTCATAGTTGTACGTCATCAGTTTTCAACATGGTTTTGTTCCACACAGGTGGGTGGGGGCCATGCAGGGTAGAAACTGGGCTGGGGGCCTCCCACTTGGAAGGCACGCCCCCTCAAACCAGGGGCCAAACAGGGGGGCGAGAACTGAACTGGGGGCCTCCCACATGGGAAGCACACCCTAGTTCAGCATATGGGTCCACTCGGGCCAGGGCTGGGATTCGATCCTTGGTCCCTGGGGCTGCAAAGTGAGCGCTTAACCCATTGAGCCATCCTGGCTTCCCCTGGGTGCCTATATTTTAAAGCTCAAATAGTTCAGTTCTTCTTGCACAGCAAGAGTGGAGAACCCTGAAAGAATGACACAGTCAAAAAAGGATTGTACAGCTCTCTAATTAATGTAACCACCAAGAGAGCAGTGGCCCTGCAGTTCTGTGGACCTAAATGCTCTGTGGAGCCTGTTGAAGTGAAAGTTCTCTGGCCCCCAGAGACTGCGGTTTCTATAGATTCCAGGGAGAGGACCAGGAATCTACAATTTAACAAAATCTTGTGCAAGACATGAAAAGATCATCTTCTGAGAAAAGATGGCGCAAACAGTCTTTGATGGGAAATTGCAATCGCATTTTTGTTGTCTCCTTTCTTGTTTGGTTATTCTGACTCATAGCGTTTGGTGAATGGAAGCACGTTAATCAGGTTTTAATCCTAATTCCCACGCTCAGTAGGGACAGCCTTACCTTCTGGCCATGTTACCCTAAAATTGCCAAGCAACCCTCATATTCGGGGAACTTTTAGTATAAACTGATGCCTGAGCTCCCACTTTCACCAAGAGATATTAATTTAACCAGTTTGGGGATAGGGTCCAGGTCAGTAGTTTGAAGCATTCTATCACGTGGGTCTAGTGTGCAGCCAGGATGGAGAACCACTGGCCTAGAAAAGCGTGCAAAGCCATGGGGGGCTCTCAAATTGGCAGAGAAGTGTGAGGCGCTGCGCTGTGGCTACAGATGCTGACAGTGCCAAGTGGGGTTGGTCTCCCGTCTGTGGGGACCTCACTGCCCAGTACTGAGTTCGGGATCCTGCTTCCTTATACCGATGGCATGCAGCCAATCTGTAGCTGAAACAGAGCTGAGGCTGTGTGACCGGGGAAACAAGTGTCCAGAGAAGAGAAAAAGGACTTTTGTTCTCTGTACAGGACTCTGTGGGTGATGATAACCTGAGCACTGCAGGAGGGAGTCCCATGGTGCGACTGGTGTGGGGGGCGGGGGTGCACTCCCTCGTGTAATCCTGAGTGACCCATGCACCGGGGAGCTTATGATTGAAGGAAGTTCTCGTCCCTTTGAGATGACAGCTACTCGGTTGTCAGAGCCAAATCTGCACATAGCAGCAGCAGCAGCCGCAGCAGCAGCAGCAGCAGCAGCAGCAGCAAACAGTTCTTAGACATCTACTGGAGTTAACACCATCCATCTGCACAGTGGATGGTGTTATAAAACATTCCTGTACACGTTTTCTACCTTGACTTTTACAAGAGAGCGGTGGACTGGACTAAAGGAGGCGAATGGGGCTTAGAGTTCAATTGATGTGTCCAAGGCCACACAGCAAGAATACACTGCCCAGTACGGGGGGACAGTAATTCAGTTATGATCTGCTTTCAAGTGCAGGTAGTTATCATAGTTGAAACACGGCTAGACATATTTAAAGTGTTAGTTCTCACCACTTATGTTGTGCACATTAAACAATGATTGATAGCACGTCAGACCTATGATACTGTGGTTATTATCTTAGATAAAGTGATGGGAATAATAGCACATGTTATTTCTAGGGACCCCAGGGAACTGTGATGGTGGCACCCAAATGACCATAACTGGTGGACTACTGCTCCAGTCACACCATTATTGCATAATATGTGCACAGATGCTCAGTAGATAATAATCATCGGAAGATAGGTTAAGTAGAGAAAAACGGTGCAGTGTCAATACAGCTTACTAGAGCTTCATTTGCCTTCCCTGGGCAACCCTTTTATTAACTGCTATCATTGATAATAATATATCTGCACAATATATACTTCTTGCAGTGACTGGTGAGGAGAGAGATGGGATGAGAACTCACATGTGAACTTCTGAGTAAGGCGTACACTAAAGAGGGACTGCTCTGTGCCAGGTAGCTGGCGAGCAGCTTTCCTGTGTCATCTCATTTACCCTTCTCAAAACCCCGTGGTTTCACATGGTCATTACCCACTAATTATATATAAAGCAGCTGAAACACAGAGTTGTGAAGTAGCTGACCCCAAATTTCACACTAGTAGGAAATCAGGCTCCTGCTATCCAGAGTCCAGTTTTCAACTACTTTTTTCTACCTCAACCATGCAAAATAATTTTTTTTTGTATATGCAAAGGGGAGCAGAGTTTCATCTGTGTTTGGAGGCAAGGGCCACAGAGAACGGAACTGCCCTGCATAGTGTATTGAGAGAAGTTGTTTTGCTTTGCTAAAGTAGAATGGTGTGGCTAGGGGAGAAATGGCAGGAAGTGGGTGGGAGTGACTGAAAATTGCTAGAGAACTTTGCAAGTCATTTTCCTTGTGTGAGACACACACATACACACACCAGAGGATCTTCCCCACGGGGCCAAGTACAGACAACTCTTCCTCCCAAATCAGCAACCACATCATAGCGATACCTGCAAATATAGTGTGCAAGAGCTGAACACATAGCTATTGGTGGAGGTTTGTGTGTAAAGATACCAAGGAAAGGGGACCGGATTTCATGGATCATAAGGAAAGGCACAGACATTAGAGGTAATACATAAGAGATGCAGAAAGCATCTTGGAGCTGGAGTGATTTTGAAAATTAAACATGCTGAGAATGCATAAAAATCTTGAGGAGGGTGTGGGATAAAGAGATTAAGGTCTTCACTGGGGGAAAGCGTACACTGCTCCCTCCTTCAGCAGTGAGGTCCCATCACTCGAAAGGGCACGGCCGTGTGCTGTTTGGCAGAGGAGAAGTAGGGAAACGAATATTGCAGAGCTGATACGATGCAGTGGTCTGGGGGCCGGGAGAGAACTTCCGCTGCGTGTGAGTCTGCATTTCTCCATCTCAATTTCTATCCCTGAGTCTGTTGTCTTTCTCCCTCTTTTGCTGATATTTTGTGTTCTTCTACTCTATACCTAGAGCCACTTTGCAAGGAAAAGAAGGCAACTTGTGACAGGAGGAAATACATTCTTTTAACTCCAGTGAAATCAGTGAGGGTCCTCAGCAAGAGGGCGATGGATTGAAGGCAAGCAAGGCCTCCAGGCAGCCAGCATAGAATTAAACGCAGTCCTCAAAGGCCCTGTGTTCTGGGGATTTCCAAAAGGCTGTCGCAGCCTCCCCCACCGACCACCCAGGGGGCGATAGCACCCTTCATGCAGGGAAGGAGGGCAGGTGGAGAGAGCAAGATACTGCTTGCCTGGTGGCTGTTGCATGGTTAGCTGACTTGTGCATCTCAGGCAAAACGTGACCCTGGAGGACAGGCGTACATTTCTTCCAAAGTATTTGGAGTAACAAGGAAGACAGAGGGGATAAAAGTACTGTACCACGATGACAAAAAATCTAGTAAAGGGAATGTGTAAGGGTCGAGGGAGAGAAATTGGGTGGTGGGCCCCGATCATTCTTAGAGCAGACTTTAATGGTCTCCATAGTTGCAGGTTGGGATAGTTCTTGAAGTCTGAAAGCCCCACCCAGGGGCTAATCAGGAGACAGAGCAGTGCAGCCTGTATACCTAGGATGGTGTCCACTGGCTTAAAGGGAGAAATTCTGTTGTATGGTTCTTCCAGGCCCACGGTATGTAAGGGCTGGCAAGCACTTGGGAGGGAATGGACAGTGTATTTCACTGATGATGTGTCCAGCTGGACACTTTAAGGGAACAAATTCATCCACACAGGGAAATATTTTGGCTGTGCAACTAAAGCAGAGAAGCACTTCCTATAGGAACCATGTTAAACCAGAGCATGGACCGAATTGGTCATTGGAATAAAAGAGAATTGATGCTCAGAGCTCTTGGAAGCCCTCAGTATTAATAGTCACATTACATTATCTTTAGGCTTGACATCTGAATTCTATGTGATTGTCTGTTTATGAAACTTCACAGTACAACTCAGTGGTAAATGTCAAATATTTCCGAGATTGTTGGGAAGTTAGGACAAAGGGGGATGGCATATACCCTCAGGTCATAAGCTGTGGACCTGTTATCTGACAATATTCTGGGGAAAATGCAAATATTAATACTTGGATGTGACAATGTATAAGCTGCCATACTAGGTTTGGGGGGGCACATAATGAGGGGGCAGAGGTTTAAATACATATGGAGGCATATAAATATAATCGTATAAACCATGGATTCCTGACCACCACAAGCAGACTTCTGTCCTGAGAAAGTGGTTGAGTAAGAACTCAAGGCAGCGTATACCAGGAGTCAGATGATGGGTACATCCAAGAATTCAGAGGAAGGACAGTGGTTTGTGACTGTTAATTCAGCCTTCCTAGGAAATTTGGAATCAGGCCTATAGTCACAGTATGAGTACAGTTTCTATATGTGTGGCATAATCTTTTTTGACCTTATTTATTCATACTCTTATTTTTGTTATTAAAATTGGAATAACTTTTTTAAATTCTTCTGATTGTAAGTGTAATATATACTTTTTAAATATTAAAAAAATTAAAGCATAAAAAATCCACTGTAACCCCAATGCCCTAAGATAACTTTAATTTGTGTGCATATACTCATATACACATACATTTATTTTTGCATGTGGAGACACAAATAGATAGCTAGTTTAATCATAATACATTTAATCTATAGCTTTTCTTTTTCTCATCAGTGTAAACTAGTCATTTTCATGTCAGTAATATCACTCTATATTATTATTTTAATGTGAAAATATTCATTTAATGGGTATATCAAAAAATATTTGCCAATGACTCCAACATTGGACCTTAGGTTCCTTTGATGTGTTACTATTGTGTATAATACTTGGATAAAATCCTTGGACCTAGCAATTTCACTGCTAGGAAAATGAAGAATCTTTCAAAGATTCACGCAAACTGTTGTGAACAGCTGTTCTCAGGACTAGTTGCACTGAAAATGCACCTACCAGCAAAGTCATTCAAATGTCCATTTCCCCATGCACTTGGCGTAAAGGGGTATCATCATTCTTTTTCAATATTTGCTAGCTTGGAAAGAAGGCATGATGAAATAGTATTGTGGGGTCTATATAACCTTTATAGCATCTGAAGGCTGACTTTTTAATATGGCAAGTTGGTCGCTTGACACATCTCTTAATCATATACTCCACCCCTACCCCAGGGTGTTATAGCTAAACATCCCACACTCTATTGATATGAGATACTTTGGGGTCCAAGAACATTGAATTTCCAGGCTCTGGATGCCACACTCACCTGCTATTATAACTTAGAGTTGTTGAAATTAAACATTTTCCCAAAGGGGAAAGAGGTGTTGATATGAGATGAGATTGGGGTTATAAAAGGAAAGAAATTGACTTAGTTATAACCTCAGAAATAGTACAAAGCATTCACAGTAGATTATGGGAGAGACTGATATCGAATTGTGAGATTGTTTTAAAGCATTCTAGAGTTTTCTAACTCTTAAAATTCAGTGTTTCCATGGTTGGTAGAAGAGTTAGCCAACATTATATAATAATTATTCTGACACACATACAAAAACACACATGCATGCACATGTGCACCAACACTTGTATTTAAATCATCCCTCAAATAACCTCACACTATAGGTCTTTTTGAGAAGGGGAGGTAGGGAAGAGGGACTAATAGTTTGTTAACTGTTAATAATCTTGGCTCATAATTCTCATAAGTTTTTCAAATTCTTCTTTGTTACATTTTGACACGTATTTTCTTAGAAATGCATATATTTCACGTAGATTTTAAAAATATGTCAACACCAAAACAGCGGATGATCTATTTGAAATCTTGGTGAAATCAGGTATCCCAGGGTATTTGGCCTCCAGTCTTCCTTCCATCAAGCCCAGGGGTCTGAGTTTTCTCACCAATCAACTCCTATGGTCCTCACATACATTCATCTCTGTGGCCCATTCCATTTTCTTCTTTCTGTGGCTGGGACATTGAGATATAGATTCTCCTTTTTCTCTTCAAAGGGAAGCTCCTAGAAAACCATTTGGTTTCTTCTACATCTTGAGATAGCCCTGAGCACACACCATGAACATAAGTGCTGAATAAAGTTTTTGTGTTTCTAAATAAATGTTGAGACCAAGTTTAAATTTTAAACTTGATGTAAATCTGCTTGATGTTGCATAGTTCATGGCTGCCTATTCAAGTGGTGGCAATAGGCAGAGCTGTATCTTCACTGTCTGGAGGATTTCCCTGGTGTTGACTAGAGAAAATAGCCTGGGGAGAAATTTAAAAGAGTTAGGTGACATCTGTGATTCCAGTAGCAAATATGTTAACTTATGTGGTTCAATTTACTTCCCTCTTCTTCGTCTGATAACAAAAAGAAGCTGTGTTTTCCTAGAGCTAAGAGTCCTGCTTTATTTTCCTTACCTTCCTTACCCCTAGGGCTGGAGGAAGAAGGGTGATTTTTATGTTATTACCAGGCACACAGTGGCAATGGTCCAAAATCCATTGCCTGTTTCAGAGACACCGCATTAAACAATGACAACAAACACCTATCTAGTCTCATGCACATAACCATGTACATAAATTATGAGATTTGCAAATATCTACAGTCCAGTCCCTAAAAACAAACCCAAACTAATGAAGAAAGGAAATCTTTATCCAAGCTAATGAGATGTCTCCTCCTAAGTAAGATTTGATTTCTTTGTCCCACTGAGATTGTCATTATTAATGTAATTTAAAGGTAATTAAAAACACATTTGGTTTAGTTGTTGCTTTCCCTTTGAAATCTTCACTCTCTCTTGTCTCTGAGAAGTCCTGCTGAGTCAGTTTGAGTTTCCAAAATAAACAGTGTTTATTAACTTACAGACTTTTGGGCAAAACATGAAAAGATGATGGTGTGGTAAATCAACACAAAGCCAAGTCACAACACAATTGTCTTGGATTGTATTTTTTATTTTGTAACAAGTACTCTTCTGCAAACCTTGGAGATGACAAGAAGCAACTGGCACTCACAGTGAACCTCATTTATCTCAACTCAGGAAACTAGTTCATTACCAGTTGTATGGCCTTGGCTTTGCTGCTTTTCATGCTTGTCAGTTGCCACCCTAATTGAAACTAGAGAAACAGATGCCTTCATAAGAGCCCATGAACCCTTAGAATTAATACATTAACTACAAGACTCTCCATTGGTGGACGTTATCACTGAAAACATTAAAATGCAATGGGAAAGGAGGCATGCGCCATCTGATTTGGAGGACAATTTAGACAAAGGGAACATTACATTATTTTGTTTATTTCACTTGTTAGTATTTACTCTTGACTCGATTCATGGTATCCCCTTATGCAGGAGTAACCATCTGTAGATACACTTCCCAGGCATAGCCAATCTATATTTTAAAATAACATTGCCTGAATATAAAAATTATATGTGTGTATTGCAGAGAGTTTGGAAATTCCATAAATATAAGTAAGAACATAAGTCACCCATAATCGCATTACCATTATAATAATTATGAATCATTGGATGTGTTTTCTGTCTTTCTTTTTTCTGAGTTTATGAACATTAACAAAAATAAGTTCATTACATATATAAAATTATAAAACCTACATCTTTTTCAGCTTCATGTATTGTTTTCCATACCATGTTGTTGCTTTCAAAACTTCAATTTTTAATGTTTATTTTCAGTATTCTAAAATATGGTTGAATAGAATTTTTTCCCTTGGTTGGCATTTAGGCATTTTATTTTTAAATGGATATTATAAAAAATATTATGGGGGATGCTGAGATAGTTCAACAGGTTGAGCACTTGCCTTGCAACCATGAGGTCTGGGGATCAAATCTTGGGCCCACCCTGTACAAATCCATATGCTGAACTTATGGTACAACTGGTAACCACCAGGATGGCAGCAAAGATTCTTGCTTCCCATGCAGGAAGCCCCTGCTCTGGGCCCTCTCTCCCTCTCTCTCTCTCACCTTCTCTCAAACAATGAAATGTAGTGGTGATTTTCATGACATATTTTTGTTGTATCTACATATATGTAGGTTTGATTTATATCCTTAAGGGAAGTTTATAGGGAACAGTAAGAGTGGATTAAAGGTTATAGACTCCTTTAAAAATTACTGGGTCAAATTGTAGGGTCTATTATTCGGTTTCTATTATAAAGTTCCAAATTAAATTTTTAATATTTTCTACCAATTTATACTCCCATTGACAATATACCAAGTGCCTATTTTACTAAAGTTACACAAGACTTGTACATTATTTTATTTTAATCTTTGCTATTTATGTGATAGAATAGTAAAATCTCATTTTTAAAAGTTTGTGTCCTGCTTTTTTGTTGTTCTTGAAACACATAAGGTAATTTTAATTAGTTTAATTTTAAAACTATTTTTTACTGGAATATTTTTACGTATAGGTATTAAGAAATTTTTCATCAAGCATTCCTCCAATTAACTTTGTGGGGTTCAGCATTCTAGGTCACACAGTATAGATTAAATGACATTCACCAAATTGTATGCCAAAGCATTTGTTTCTCTTCCCCTCATAGTTATCTCCTTGAATCAAATCTTCATTATATTTAATCTAGATAGTTTAATGGTCTCCCAACTTGCCTTACTGCTAATAATTTCAATTCAGCTCAAGTGCTACTCAACACCACTTCTAGATAAATCTCTAGTATAGTAGAAAATAGAATAGTGAATCAAACACACTGTAAAATCTTGGAAACTTTTGCTGGATGCATGATTTTAGATGGATAAATTAACCTCTGTGATTCAGTATTCTTGTCTGTAAATTGAAGATGATATTAGCTCTGAGATTTCAGAATATGACAGAGCACAGTGCTTTAGGACCTCACACTCAGTTCAAAAGAGATTGACACTGCTGTGTCTCCAATAACTATTTCTGGTCTCTGGTGGAGGGGTGGCAACTGGAGATGCACCAGAGACCTACGAGGAAAAAGTGGGTTGTGTGGCTTTGAGATGAGGGCTGGAGGGACCATCCATTGTCACTGTGTGGAGCCTGCCTCACATCCAGTTTGTGTCTCCTTAATTGCTTAGAGAGTGGAATATGTTAAGGTGTTCTTCTCCCTGTCTTTCACGCTGTATATAAAGTTCTGGCAGCACTGTTTCTAAGACACTCTGGAGTGACTCTGTGTTTGGCCCTTATGTTGTCATAGGGAGAGGGTTTAACTTGTAACTCTGCTGAATTTCCAGACTCAACTATTTTAGGTGCAGAGTTATAAACTACATAGAGGGCAGCCTTTTGGATGTAGAGCACCGACAACAACTGGTATGTGAACCTTTTAATTAAAGATGTTACAAAGACCAGTGGAAGAACTAATCTGGTGGGAAAAAATCTCAGGTAGCCCTATTTGTG
>PVKE010043211.1:0-13458 GCA_004027555.1 Craseonycteris thonglongyai | reverse complement strand
GGGGATGAGGGATGAAAAAGCATAGCATCCAGAAGAGACAACTGGAAGAACTATGCTCCCATGCCTCTGGTTTCTAGAACATTCCTGGTGCCGAGGAGAGAGTGAGTGAGTGAGTGTCTTCCCATGAGTTTGAACACCCGCCAGCTCCCAGAACGAGAGCAGACGGGGCTAGGCAAGGAGATAACCGCAACTGTGTTGGGAACGACGCTGAGGTTTCACAAAGGCAGCTGAGCGTGAGTGATGGGAGGCTCACCAGAGAGACTGGAGGAGGCGGAGGGGAGGGGGAGGGGCACGAGAGGAGTCACGGAGGAGAGAGGGAAAAACCAGAAGGGCACTCCTGAGAACGCACATTCTGATTCCTTTTGCCAAACTTAGACCCTCGGGTCACAGAACATTTCGGAAACTGCTCTCTGCCTTTTCCTGCCCATCAAGAGGTCTTGAACGCTGAGACAACCCCCCACCCCTCCTTTTCTGATGACAAGAGCCTGCTGGGGCTTTAAAAGCAGGCCCTTGCCAATGAAGAGCTCTTTAAGCATAAAAAGATTCCAGCCAGATGGCCCTCCCCAGAGAGCCGCCCCTCCACCCTCACCCCTGCAGCCTTCAGCAAAGCCCAGCCCCACGCGTGCAGCCGTGGGTCCCTGGAGGAACTGGCATGTGTCACTTGATGGATAACTTATGAGTGTGAACAGCCAGCAACCCCACAACTTTATGCTCTAACCCAGGGCGACCTCAGGACTCAGAAATTGAGGTTATAACCACCCGCCCTGACTGACCACCCAAAATCACCGCGGACAGCGTGAGTGTACATCACACCATATTTGTAAAGAAAAGCAAAAGTGTCTTTAAACCGTGACTAATGAAAGTCCTCCTTGGTTGAAATAAATTCCTCAGCTCTTAAGAGAGTAGCTGGAAAAAAGAATATACTTGCAAAGTTAAGAGGGAGGATGGTGTTTGTAAGCCGATGTCCGTGGCATACTTTGTAGACCACACAGGGACTCCATCCGTGTAAGTCATCATCACTCTTACTGATAACTCCAACCTACAAGAGGAGAAACAGGGCCCTGGGCAGCATGGAGACCGAGAGAGGCACAGGTCAGGGCCTCAACTGAGCCCAAGATGCAAGCTACGAAATCTGTAACGACTCAGCTGCAAGGCACGCCCCAAACTCACAATTATCGGCGATGTGCAAGGAGGGTGTGAACGACCATAGAAGCCACAAGGGGGGCGCAGCGCGTAACGCGCTGGGACTTGGCTCTGACTGTTCGGGACGGGAATGGCGTAGCCTAGACGGTAGCTACATGGGCTCACTAGTGAAAGACGCGGGTGGGCAAGCGGGCGAGTTCACTAGGGGTGGCAAATCAGGGCTGGCCAAGTGGGAGGACTGGGCGACAGAAGGGCTGGGGGCCACAGAGGCTCTGTGGGTGGCACGCCCGCTCAATGAAGTTGTCTTGGCATCTGCCCACCTCTCCACCCTCCGCCAGGGCCCACTACCAGGAGTGCCAGCTTCAAGAAGGTACCTCTGCCAAGTCCTCCCTCAGGAGGGGCGTTCCAGGGCCATGCCAGCATGTGGGAAACTGTGCAGGCCACAGACGGGGCTGTCAGCACGGGGTGACGCCGCTCACTACGTCTTCCTTCAACCCACACTCCCTCTTACTGGGGGACACGCATTCCTATCAGAGGCAGGTTTATCCCAGGTTGTCACTGCTCCACACAAATCCCACAATGCAGCTGGCTGCCGGGAACCCCCAGCCCTCGCTGGGCCTCACCCTCCTCAAACCTGCCCCACCCAGCAGCACCTAAAACGCTTCCTGCTAGTGTGACAGAGAAAGCGGAATCGGAGGCAAGCATCCAGCTTCTCCTGACTGGCTGGGTGGCATAAAGGAAGAAATAAAAAGGGATTTTTATCCAGGGGTCTATGACCCCCAGGCAGTGTGTGGCTTTGTGTGACAATGCTTACGGGAGTTTCTGGGTGTAACTATGATAGCTAATGACGTCAGTCACTATGTGCTAGGCCGGAGCTACGCAAGACCTCCCTCACGGTCCACTGCTGGACCGCCCGGCTATTCTGGGGTCACTGCCTGAATAAGAAAGAGGTGTCACAGCAGACGCCACATTACGCCAGGGCATAGTGGCTAGGCAGTTAAACATAAAAGAAGCGTATTTTACACACACCCAGGCCATGCGACTCAGCCCCCACTCACGTCACACCCTGAGGCACTATCCCAGGTCATTTCACACTGCCCGCGGGTCCACCTCGCTGAGCTTGACCGTCTTAGAGGCGTCTCACTATCAAGCATCTGACACGGCTGTGACTGACTGGTCATCGTACCCCGAGGACCTGGCCCGGTGCCTGGCACCCAGAGACCCTGTGCAGAAGCCTGGGACAGAATGGAGGGTGACTTCAGCCACGCCCTCTCAGCAGCCTCTCCTGCCTTCAGCATAACCTTGTCCTCACACTGGCACATCCTCCGGGCCCCTCCAGAACACCAAGTCCGCCATCGAACACTGGGCTTTCGCTGCCACCCGCGTCTTTGGCTCTGCTCGCCTGCTGGACTCGTTCTGCCCTGTGCCCGCTGTCCCCTGGTCTTCCTCTCCTGCAATCTCCCAAACTCACTGGCTCCATGAGCCCGGGGCATCCACACCAGCTGCTGTAGGACAAACTCCAGCCTGCCTGGCACGCGGCCGGATGAAATTCAGCACCCAGGCCCGCAGGGGACAGCAGCCTCAGGCACACATAACAAATGTCTGGTTCCCACAGAGCAGAGGTCCAAGCCGTGGCACTGGAGCACTGCGCACGCACCTTGGAGCACACAGGGACCCTCAGTCCGGAGGGCACCAGCGACCAGCCACAGGCATCAGAGGAGGTGGGACCCTGATGTCTGTGGAGGCCTTTCTGCGATTTCGGCTTGAGGAGCTCAGAAGTTAAACTTCTACCAGCGGCTCTACAAGGGCTGTCCGGAAAGTATCCAGCCACGTCCCCATTCTCGTTATACTGACAATGGCCGGCTTTTTTCTGACAGCCCTCGTATATCCTGGGGCAGAATGAGCGGCTTCTCACTGTGGGTGCAAACTCACCAAATGCTTCCAGTGGAGGCCACATGGGCTCTTCCCTGTCAGGGACTCTGTGGTCTGTGAGAAACAGCTGCGGAGACTTCAGGCACGGCCCCGGGGAGAGGCAGTCCCTGAACACTGTCACCACCACGGTCCACAGGCATGGGCAAGCCCTTGTCCCGTCTCAGTCAGCCCGGAAAAAGTGCCAGCATGCCAGCTCAGCGCCCTCCTCATACTGATGGTGACACTTAAGGACTCACAGAACCTCTCTTGCAGGCTATTCCCTCGGCAAAGAATGTGGGGGGAGATGCAAGAGAGAGGAGGCATGAACTCCATCCGCAGTGCAGTGAGGGGGTGCAGAGGCCTGGCTCACCGGTTCTCTCTGTGCAAGAAGCACAGCTGCTGCCTCCTGCCTCAGTTTCCCCTTTGGTGAAATGAGGTCAATGCCACCTGTCCAGAACAGCATTAGTCAAATGAGTATATCTAACACCCTGCAGAAGTGGCACAAGGCAAACTTTCCTATCATTAGCATCTCTGTAGCAAGAAAAATAATTTGTGCTATTAGTTCCGACAAATGACCTCAGTTTGGGTCTTTGCAACAGCATCTCTCCACATCAATAAACATATCAACTGCCCCAAAGATGCATGCGTGGAGATTTGGGGGAGGGCCTGAGTGAGTCGTTGACATGACCCCTTCCCATCTCACGGCCCCAGCTCCCCGGGGCGGGCAAGTGCTCGTTTTACTGCCTGGCAACCAGACTGGGACTAAGCTTGCTAAAATATGAGTGTTTTTTTGGCTGGAGTACCAGGAGCCTGCAGCCCTATGGAGAGAGAAAAATTGAACACACCAGGCCGTGGCTCCAGAAAGGGCGAGAATTAGGCTTCACACCGAGCAGGCTGAACCATGGCATTCTTCAGATAATGCTTAACAAACCCCCAAACAAAGGCAGCCAACTTAGCTGCATGTTCGGAAAGTGTGTTCTCAGCACATTCGGGCTTACCGAAGCACCGAGTGGCTCTGTGGCCAGGGCCCCACCCTAAGCTTCCCGTTCCTGCGAGCTGTTCCCCTTGTCTGAATTCCTGCAGATCCTGCCAATCAGAATTCCTCACCTCGGGCTCAGGGGGACTTGGCAACCAAGGCAAACGGTGAGGCTTTAAAATCTGACCCTTAGAAGCAACTGCCCCCCCCCACACACACACACACACACATGCACATGCACACGCACAACCCCAGGCTCAAGTGTCCTCATCGGAGGCCAGTCCTCAGGAGTCTCAGGGCTGACTTGTGAAGACGGAGGGTATAGGTTTTGGGATCTGCCACGGCGCCCCACCAGTCCACCTCAAGTGACGCCTCTCATCTGTGCTCAGCGCTACTTCGTGAGACTGTTTGTGACCATGGTCCTCAAAGTTCAGACTTGAGTTATTTCTTTTTTGGCTATGCCAGGGTCACTGTTATTTTAAAACCTTGGCTATCAACAGTATTGTTAGTATTTGTGTATCTGCTAGGAGGCCAGGTGTGCTTCTGCAGTCTGGTCTGTTTTTCTGTCACAGAATTTATAGGGTTGGGTAGAAATGGCAAAAGGTAAGAAAGCCAGTTCATGTGTCTGAGATCAAACAGGAAGCTCACTGAGCTTCATTATTGCTAAATGCAGCTTTCAGCCAGTCCTCTTCACCCCCTGAGGTGTCCCATTTATCCGTTATCCAAATCCCCCAGGGTCTGGGTATCGGACTGGTCCTTTTAATGCTCAGTGGAGAACCAGAATTGAAGGCAAGGAGGCTAGATTGGGGTCCGATAGGTACCATGTGCAAATTTAATAAGAGCAACACTTCTCCTACAAAAGAAGGTACCTCTCCACTTCAGGGTATGCAACTGGCCCCCGTGGTCTGAGCCCCCCAATGCCCCTTGCTCATTCTGTGACCTCAGGAAGGAGGCTCTGTTAGTAACCTTCGCCACAAAATGAGAATAACCCCTCACGGAACTCCCAAGGGCCCCTCCAGGCTGCATAGGAAAAGAGCAGCATACATTTTGGGTGAACCTTCTGAAAAATAAAATTAAGAAATGCAAGATATTCAGCTAAAAAAAAAAAAAAATTTCCAAGATTGTTGCGTATGGCCGCCCAAAACCCACATCTCTACTGAAAAGTTGCAGCTGAGAAGGTCCACCCATCCCTGAACCGCAGACCAGAGCTTGCAGGTCTATGCTAAGGGTTCACAGACGGAGGCCTGACAGATTTCGGTGGTGGCCTCAGCCAGCATGGAAGCCAGGAAATGTAGAACACAGAGCCTGGCAGAGTCTGCTCCACCCCCAGCAGCCCCAGCACGTGGAAGTCCCCAGGAAATTTGCAGGTGAAAATGAGGAAGTCTCAGGCTGGCCACAGACTGAGTGGGAAGCCAGCTTTATGAGTGATGGCTACACAATGCACAGGAGCTAGATATGAGCACCAATGAGCACTCAGTGACTGCGAAGGACTGTCACTCAACCACATGTGCCCATAGTAACAGTGTCCACTCACGCATGTGTGTGCATGAATGTATGATGCTGCAATGTACTGTCCTCTGAAAATGACGCCCAACTCTTAGAATACTGCCCAACCAATAGCAAATGCTCAGTAAGTTACCTGTTGACTAATCAGCAATTCAACTGACTTTTAGGTTACCCGTGTAATTTAAAGAGTGCCACCCGCAGAGATGGCAGTGGCTGCGCACTGATGAATCAACCATTCACTCAGCTCCCTTGTGGTCAGTGGCCCCGAGCTGTGAACTGGCTCCCTCCTAACCCCAGAAGGAAGCACACAGCGTGTTCCAGCTACTTCCCCAGCCTGCTTCCTGCTGGAAACTGAACCCTGGGCCCTGGGCCTCTGCTACTTCACTCTCCACACACTCTGCCCAAGCTGCCCATCCAGCCCACAGTTCTCATCTACAGGCTGATGAGTCCCAAATCGCTACCTCCAGTCACGCCTCCAAACTCCAAATTCATCTCCAGTTGCCTACCTGACGTCTCTACTCGAGCATACGACATGCATCTTAAACAGAACTTTGCCATGCCCCATCTACTCGCCAAGTCGTCTGCACAGCAGCTAGCAGGGTCTCCACCTGCCTGGCAGTCATCTTTGGGTCCCGTCTACTCCTCACCCACCACGATCTAAGTCAAGCCGTCCTGTGAGGCCCGAGTCACACCCTGGGTTCTTCCACTTCTTAGGTCTCCACCACTTCCTGCAGCTCTTGCCCTCCTGCTCCAACCTACGGCAGCCAGAGTGATCTTCTGAAAATGTAAACCGTCCCTCACCCATCCCGCCCCCCCGCCCCCACGCCATAAAGCCCTCCAGGGGTTTCCTGATAGATTTAGAATAAAATCCCAAACTCTCATTTACCAAAATGTCCAGTCTGATCCTTGCCACCATCGCTAACCCCAGGTCATGCCACTCTCCCCTCCTTCGTTCAGCTCCAGCGACACTGACTTCTTCCGGTGCCACTACTATGTCCAGCTCGTGCCCAGCTCAGGGCCTTTGCAGGGGCTGTGTGTTCTGCCTGGAGCAGCTGTCCCTGCCACCTGCTGGACGCGCACGGCTTTCAGGCATTCAGAGCTCAGCTCAAATAGGCCCCTGGAGCCCCACCCGAAAGCACCCCGGCCACGTCACACATCACCCTACGTAGAATCGCTCTTCTGATTTGTGTCTTTATTCCTGGCTTGTCTCCTTGACTCTAATGTAATTCCATGAGCTGAGAAAGGACGCCTGGTGGCAAGAACAGAGCTCAGCATCCAACAGCTTCTCAAAACATTTTTCAAATGTATGGCTCTTCCCGCCCCCTCCCCACTACACACACCACGTTTAGGTGGGATTTTGTCTACATCTTGTACCACAAGTCTTTGCTTACTTTGTATCTAATGCCCCTTGGTAGTCAGGAGGCAGAAGAATGAATTGCTGAATAATCATCACCTTGGTTGGCAGGAAGTAAAGAAAAATCCAAATTTGCTCCCTTTTACCCCGACCTCCATCATCACAAATGGTCTCCATGACATTCGGAACACCGGCATTTGAGAAGCAGAGTCAGATCAAATCCAGGGCCCAGCCACCTGCCACCAGAACGCGAACAAGCCACACCACTCAGAGCTTCGCTTTCTTCTCATCTGGAAGATGAGTGTACTATCAGCCCCGTCCACCCTTCAAGGTTACAATGGGGACAAATACATATAGGAAAGCACTCTGTACAATGTCAGGTGTACGCTATCAATGTAGGGATGGTTAGCGTTACTGAGATAAATGGACTTTTCAATGACTGCCGAAATCTACCTGGTTACTGATTTCATCTGATACCATCTGATCACCTTGGCTCAGGGTGTACGTATGTGTTGTGGGTTGGAATAGGAGCTGAGGAGAGACAGCTAAAGCGGAATTTTCAAGAACACCTGCCCACCACAAACGCGGAAGGCTCATTGTGGGAGTCAAAGCTATCACTGGGAGCCAGGGAGCAGCAGGCGCAGAGGTCAGAGCTAATTACAGCCCAAGGCATTTCACACGGGCCTCCCGGGCCTCCGCTGGGACTCTGCGCTCTGACTGGATGGAGCTGGCTGATATTAGTGAGCAGTGATTAGAATATGCCCACAGGGCCTCTTAAACTTTCCTCCTCTGGTGAGAGCATTGTTTTCAGCAAGATTTATGGGCGCATCTGCTGAGCGCAGGCAGTTCTGCCAACATGGAAGTCCATCCCCTCAAAGCCGTGCACCCACCACAGAGTCCCGGGGAAGAAGGGCCACCACCCTCTGGTGTTCTTTTTCCCAGGGAAGAGCAGGTGAAGAGAAGACGGGCGTCTTCAGACTTCTGATCCACCTGTGTGGCCACCACAGCCAGGGCCACAGATGGGGGACACATACTCACGCTATTACCTTTAGGACAGCCGGAGTGCTTCGGCCTCTCCATCTGTGAAATGGGTGGCAGAAAAATTGGAAGATGACCTTGCCTCGCTCTGGTACAGAGGAAGTGCTTCGTGTTCGGGAGAACGTCATTTATGCCTTAGCCACACTGCCACAGAGCTCTTCTTTAAGAGAACAAATATGGTTCCCTGATTTAAATGTGAATACAGACCCGGAAGCAGGCTCTCCAGCCTGGATTCAAGGACCCAGTGAGGAAAATAGAAGAGTTCTGGGGCTCACTTCTCGGGGATGGCCGACCACACACCTGGAAGGAAATCCTCAGGTAGAGAAAGTTCCACGGGAACCCTGGACCCTACTTACCCATCCATGCTGGGGGAGTGTGTAATTCTTCTTGTCCCTTCCTACGACACCCACAAAATCAGGGACAGCTCAGAAGTGTCTAAGAGCTGCTCTGTGTGTCGGGCCATCTGGGAGTGCAGTCCTCTTGCCAGAAGGCTTACGTCTCCAAGGTGGATGCACACACGTGGGCTTCCACAGAGGATTTTGTACAGAGAGAGTGAAGACCAGCTATGTGCATCTCCCCCAAGGACCAAATGGAAAGGATGGGGGCTCAGGCTAGAAGTAGGAAAACACCCCAGCCAGGATGGGTTGCTACAGCCAGCGGTTACTAAGAGAAGCAGTGTAAGCTCCTCTTCCAAATGCCTTCCTTGGCCTGCTGGGCCCTTGTCCACCTGAGGTGGCTCAGTTGTCTGTGGATGCAGCAGGTAGGAAGGGCCGGGGTCCAGGACATCCTACCTTGGCAGCCTTATGTTATGGCCCTGCTCCCTGGAGTCGGCAGAGTATGGACCAGCCAGTCAGAAGACTGACAGCCCCTCTCCTTGGGTGGTAAAGGAAACACAGACTCCAAGACTGAAATCCAAGAGGAGGCAGGACCCTAAGGGGCTGCTGAACAGGGCATGGAGCTGGCTGAGGGCCGCCGTCTCACAGCCTCCACCTTTCCCGCTTTCACACTCTCCGTGATTGTGTACAAACTACTCGAAACCCCATACCTTCATTACTCATCTGTAAAATCAGCTCCAGCAATTCTGACCACAGAGGGCTCTTGTATCAGAAGAGTTAACTTATGTAGAAGCACCCTGTTACGTGGATACTCGGGGAGTATAAGTATCCTTGTTTACCTCCTGTCAGGCCCTGGATCCATGCAGGAAGTGCCCTGACACACCTTGGAAGTCTTGCCTGGACACAAAGCCAGGAAGATGGGGTCAGCATTGACCTGACATGCCAGCTGCTTTGATTCACTTCACGATGAACCCTCCACCAATCTAAGTCACCCCGACTCTATACCTGGACAATGAAAGCACCCAACTTCCACAACCTAAATCTGAGGATTCCACATCTGGCTTTGCCTGGATCCAGTTACTTTAACGTTTCTGTGCCTCAGTTTCCCCCAACTCAGGAAAGATGTAACAAGACTGTCCAACGTGGAGAAGACAGTGCCCACTCTACGCCAAGCACTAATCAAGCGCTTTCCATACCTTCTCGCCTCTAACTATCACAGGACTCCTGCAGGACTATTAACCTCGAGTCATTTTATAAGTGAAGAGACTGAGGTTTGGAAAAGCACATTGCCTGAGGCTACCCAGATCATGTGAGGCACAAGACTCAAGTTCAATGTATTCGGCTCTGAAGACACGCCCTTTTCCATTTTCTAATACCTCCCGGAGGTGTCCTGAGCATTTTCAAGATTGTGTCCAGAAATAATTCGAGAAAAGCAAATGATAACGTCACACTGTAAGGAATGTGTGGTGGTGGAAGGGAACTGACATTCTTATGTCCTACAGAGGTATGCCCACCTCAAGCTCTCCAGTTCTCTGACCCTCCTATCACCTACCAGGTTAAAATCCAGGAGACAGAAGCAATGGGAATTAACTGCAGGACTAACTTAATAGGAAAAATAAGCCAAGACTGCCCCCACTGCATTTGTCTTGATAACAGGAAGCGTGGCAGCTTTAAAATGCAAACGACGGGGTTCTGGATGACCCCCCCATCCACACCAAACCAGCTGCCTCAGGTAGCGTGCAGCAGGCTTCCTTCGATAAAATCCATCTGATCCAATTCATCAGGCCTTCAAGGTGGCTATGCTATGGGGGCAGAATGTGATGAGTGACTAGGAATCCTCTTCATGCATGAGAGAGTCCACTTCTCTAAGGGGCCTGGAGCATTGACCTCTTTCCCACTCCACTCCGACTACACGAACCGGAGCCTGGACAACACCCCTCCTTAAAGAAAGAAGCCCTAACAGAGAAGGTCGTTTGCCAAAATGGAGGTGGTGACAAGATGCAGCTGGACTTGGGCCCTCAGGTAGGCTACACCTGTGAAGCCTGCTCCACTGAGGTCCAGAGTACCTACCGGTAGCCTCCAGCTATGCATCTGGGGGGCGGGGGGTGGAACATGGCTGGCCCCTCACCAGGGCGGCACCGGCACTGCTTCATCAACTCGCAGGGCCACACCTGCCCCTGAGCCACCCTCCCCAGGCTTAACACTGAGTCTCGGTGAGAAATGTGCCATTACCAACTAATCTATAAAAAGTCAATTGGCAGGATGTTATCCATGTTCCAAACGGCTTTACTAAGGAAAATAAGAATAATCATAACAAATCAGCTAGCCAGTGTATTCCCCTAAACACTCTTCCATTGTAGAAATCTGGTGTACACACCCAGGTGGCCGCTCCTCTGTAAATCCAGAGGCACCTGCCCTGAGCGTGAGCCCCCAGCCAGGGTCCCTGTTTGGTTCTATAGCTGTAGAGCCAGACTGAGTTATCCATTAACTTCCTGCAGGAAAACTGAATAATAAACTGAAGTGTGTTAAACAGATCCAGATGAGGGGGTTTAAATCACCTCCAAGTCACTAGGCTTTAAACCGCTGTCATTTCTCCTGGAATAAATACGCTCTACCGTGCTGTAGCACCGTGTTATTAAATGGAGATAACAAAATTTATGGCCCTCCCAGGGGGTGACGGGATGGGCATGCGCCGGGCTGGCCAGCAATGGAGAAGAGCTGACAGGCAGTGCGGGGGGGTGGGGGGGGGGGGACAGGCAGTTGGCTCCCAAGCCCCCTCCCAGCCCTGTGATTCCAAAACACATGCAGAGATGAGGGGCAGATAGTTGTCTCGGATGACAAGTGTCGTGAGGAAGCACCCGAGCCATCTCTGTGACCAGCCCTGGGAGTTAAACCTTCGTCCCTTTGTAATAGCCGCTTAGCCCTGATTTCTCCCTGGGGACTGATGTGTGAGGAGCAGCAGGCATCTGTGTCCTCGCCGTGCGGCCACTGGGAACTGCAGGGCGCTGGGAAATGGCACAAGGACAGGCCCTCCCAGGCCAGCTGCAGGCAGCTGAGACACAGTTATGACTCCAGTTCTGGTGGGACCCTGCATCTCCTAGGTTACAGCCGCAGACGGTGTTTCCTTATGACAACAGAAAATGTGTGTTCTCCAGGGACTGTTCAAACATCTGTATGAGGCACACCACGTGCATGCATGTGTGCATGTGTGTGTGCACGCTCACACATGCTCAGGCGGCAGGGCCATCACGACCCATCTCTCCACGAACTTACCCTGCACAGGGCCTTCCCACAGCCCCACACCCAGCTCTCCACACACTTACCCTGCACAGGGCCCTCCTGCAGCCCCACACCCAGCTCTCCATGCACTTACCCTGCATAGGGCTCTCATGTGGCCCCCTGACCCAGCTCTCCACGCTCTTACCCTGCACAGGGCCCTCCTGCAGCCCCACAACCCAGCTCTCCACACTCTTACCCTGCACAGGGCCCTCCTGCAGCCCCACAACCCAGTTCTCCATGCACTTAACCTGCACAGGCCCCTCCTGCAGCCCCACACCCAGCTCTCCATGCACTTACCCTGCACAGGACTCTCGTGTGACCCCCTGACCCAGCTCTCCACACACTTACCCTGCACAGGGCCCTCCTGCTGCCCCACCCAGCTCTCCACGCACTTACCCTGCACAGGGCCCTTGTGTGGCCCCACACCCAGCTCTCCACAAACTTACCCTGCACAGGGCCCTCCTGCGACCCCACACCCAGCTCTCCACGCACTTACCCTGCACAGGGCCCTCCTGCAGCCCCACACCCAGCTCTCCACGCACTTACCCTGCACAGGGCCCTTGTGTGGCCCCTGCTACGGACACTTGGTGTCTGGCACAGCTGTGTTGGAGGCAAACGGTCTCAGGACTCTAATTAAGATAAGAGGAAGTGATCGCCTCCTCAAATTTCCTTTTGATTTAGCTCCATAAACATTACTAAGTAACATCTGATTGGCAGGATGAATCCCAGGAGTGAGCAGCTGGGCCAAGTGGACACAGCAAACAGACGACGGTGCCCCGCAGGGCACCTTAAAACACACCAGGCCAGACACTCAGCCTCCTTGCCCCGAGCCCTCACCTAATCTTCCGTACCCACGTGAGGAATTATGCTCATGTGTCCATCTGGCCTGGGAAGCGGGGCCAGGTAATGTCCACACACCTTGAAAACCACCAACTCAACGTCCCCAGAGCATGTGCTCAGCCCCGTAGCTCTGACTGCAGATGAACAAGCACCAGCAGCCTGTCATGTGCACGGCACAGAAGGACCGTGGCTCCCGCTGTCCTTGGGGAGCACCCGTGTCACAAGGAGCACTCCAACGCGTGTTTGGGCCACTTGTCACCCAGATGCAGTGCCCCGGAACTGATGTGGGGGTGACCGGCAATGCCTTCTGAGGACACGTCCCTAAGTCTCCTGGCCTCCAGCCCCACCACCTCTGCTCCTCTCCACATGTAAGTGACTCAGCATAGAAACAGGTTCATGTTTCCATGTCCAGAACCTCAGGATGACAGTGAACCTGTGTGAGTGTCACTAGGAGCTCACGACCACAGAACTGCCCACAGTGACACAGCCGCATGGCACCAAGGTGTGGAGGTTCAGCCACTCCAGCTCCTGAATCCCCTCGGCCTCGTTGCTCATCTGGAAAAGGAAGACAGCCCAACGCCGCCTCCCGGGGCTGCCGCGGGGGCTAAATTCAACAGGACTTTGCACACCCCAGCTGCTAACATCTCAGCTCTCAGTTCTCGGTCATCCTGAGGCTCAGCAGCTTCTACGAAGAAGCGCTCCAGGCAGTTTCAACCCTGGTTGCCACTGTAATAAGTCAACACAAACTTGGTGGTTTACAACAACAGAAATGTGTTCTCTCCCAGTCTGGAGGTGGAAGTCCAAGGTGACCCATCTCACTACACCGAAATGAAGGCACTGGCAGGGCGGCACTCCCTCTGGAGGCTCTGGGGGAATCGGTTCCTTTTCCAGCTCCTGGTGACTGCTGACATTCCTTAGCTCGTGGCCACATCCCTCCACCCTCTCCTCCACATCGTGTGTGTATGTGTGTGTGTGTGCACGTGCCCACAGTAATCTCCCCATCTGTCTTATAAGGACACAGGTGATACCACTGAGGGCCCAGATAATCCAGGACAATCTCCTCATCTCAGTTTCTT
>PVKE010043210.1:0-13458 GCA_004027555.1 Craseonycteris thonglongyai | reverse complement strand
AGCAGTCAGAAATGCTTCTTTGAACAATTCACCATCCTGGAAAGGTTTTTTCTTCTTTGCGAGCATGTGAGAAATTTTGAAAGAAGCAATGGTTGCCTTTTTAGATTTTTCCACATGTCTAGTGAAAACAGTCTGTTGAGTAGTTAAACTTCGTTTTAGTTGATTTATTTTTTTCTTTCTTACTTCAGATTTAAGTGGAAAATGCGTATCAAAAGTGGTATGACTTGTCTGAAAGTGACGTTCAACATTATGTTTTTTCGGCACTGCAATACTACTGCCACACAACAAGCAAAAGCATTTACCTTTTAAATTAATGAAACAATATGATTTCTCCCAGTCTGTGTTCAAATTAGAGGTTCATTTTCTCTTATTTGTTCCACTCATTTTAGGACTAAAAAAATAAAAATAAAAATAGTTATAGAACTACAATATCATATCCAATTGCCACCATAATAATAGATTACCTACCTCGCTTTTAGTTCATTTAAACCCGAATATATCAAAACACTGTGATCCTAGCTAACCGTCACGACCCGATCAGTCCAGCAACCGCAATCAAAATGGCAGCTTCGCGTCTCCCGGTTGGGTGGAGGAGAGTTTAAAGAGCGCAGCGGCTACACAAGACGCGACATGTACAAAGGCGAAAGCTAGGGAAAGACTTATACATACGAGATCGCAAACATACCAACGAATATACTAAACCTGTGTAGATACTCCAACAATATTTTAAAATTCTAACCAATGTATAAAAATAAATTATAGTTTTACTGAGTGTTTATGAAAAACTTCTGATGCAGTCAAATAATGGTGGGCACACACAAATCGGGCAGCGGGCGCCGTGGCACCCGCGGGCACGGGGTTGGGAATCCCTGCCTTAGCATAATGTTTGTGAAGATCATCCTTTTTGTTACATGAATTTCTTATTTTAGTGCTTATATTTTAGTATTTAAGCCATTTTTAATTCATTTTTTGTGTGTATCATGTGAAGTAAGGGTCTGGATGGATGGATGGATGGATTTGTGTGTAGATGGATAACCAGTCCTGCCACCACCACTTTAAAGGTTGTCTTTCCCCAGTGACTTGCCTTAGCATCTGTGTTGAAAATCCATTCACCAGAACTGTGTAGGTTTACTTCTGGGCTCTTTCTTCTGAGCCGTTGATTTACATGTCTGTGCTCATAGAAAGGGTGAGCATTGATTTGTGAAACCTTTGTTTCGCTTATATATACTAAATTACTGTGTAAAGTGTATTTCTTACTGAAGGTTGTGGGAAAATCTCTTCTTGAAGAGTATTTATCTAAGCAGTGCTAAGTAATATTCACAATAAGACATAAAAAAGCATCCGAGAGTGGGCTATCAGGACCGACAGGAGTCATGGGACAGAGTGCAGCCTCACCATTTGCAGAAAAGGCAACTGAGGCCCGTCGGGAGGAAGGAACTGGTCCAAGCTCGTGCCAGAATGCAAGCCCAACGGCCCTTCCTGGGAGCCCCGGCTCCCCGCCCTGCTCCTGGGTCATTCCTTCAGCTGTTTCCTGTCTCTGCCCTCCAGTGAGGTCCTGCTGCAGCTGCGGGCAGAGCCCACATGGGCACACAGCTGGGCAGGGGTCCTGGGTGCTCCTGTCTCCCCCTTCTCACACCTCCCCTTGGAGAGTCCCAGAAAACAGTCTCCTCAGACCCTGTGTTGCCCAGCTGACTGTCCCATGTGTTCCTGCCCCTCTCTGCAGGGATGGTGGAGTTGGCTTTTCTTCAGGGACTCTTCTCAGAACGGGAAAAAGAAAGCAGCATCATCGACTTCAGATGGCTCTTACGCAATGGTGGCATCTTGCTGAGACTCGTACAAAGAAGCCCAGGACATATGGATTGAATTTCCCTCAACTTACCCCGGGATGTCATAAGTCAGGGCCATGGAGGAAGGCTGCCACTAGGTTGTGATGCTCAGAACACTTGAAAGAGTCATTCTCTTGCCCCCAGCCCTCAGGGACTTCTGCGCTCTGCTGTTCTTCTCAAGCCCGAGGACTCTGGCCCACAGCCAGGTGCAGGCGCGCTCCCAGACTGGCCTCGGCCCGGACAGCCCAGTCCCACACAGCTCCGCCACCTCCCCTCAGAGGAAGACGGTGCTCCCAGTCCCACACAGCTCCGCCACCTCCCCTCAGAGGAAGACGGTGCTCCCAGTCCCACACAGCTCTGCCGCCTTCTCTCAGAGGAAGACGGTGCTTCCAGCCTCACAACCCAACTGGGCAGCGTGTGTGCTCATGACTCTATTCGTCCCTCCATTCACTCAACGAGGATCTACTGAGCACTATAGGGGAGGAGGTGAGCATGGAAGGACGTGCAAGATAGCACAGTCCCATGTCTTGTGAAAGAGCTTACGAGCACTCCAAGTCCCCAAAGCCTTTGAGGAGGGCTGAGTGCCCGGGACTGGCAGTGCTCAGAGATTGACAGGTACTCAAGCGTCAGATGAGGGGTGGGCTGACTGGCCTCCCTGGCCCCTCCCAGTACAGCGTCTCCTGAAGCTCAGAGTTGCTGGAAGCCGGCAGCGGCTCCCTTCCTGCCCACTGCTCCGGAAGGTACCTGTGGGAGCTCAGAGCCAGAGAAAGCCTCCAGGCCCGGTGGGCCTGGAGACGCAGCGTGGGGTCCAGAAAAAGCACATATGCCCCTCTTTCCTGCTGAAAAAAACCCTACCGATCTTATTTCTTTTTCTTTTCTGTCTCTGTTCTTTCAGAAGAGATCTGGGAACTTTCTCCCGAGTGAGGATGAACCTGAAGACTAAGCCAAAAGCACATAAACAAACATACAAGTTCTGAATAAAAGGTTCCCAGGGAGAACACTGCAGAAAGGACACTCAGGAACTCTGTATTTTCTTTTTCATGTCGTAAACATTATGTTCTTGGTTGGATGTTCAGAGTACAGAAAAGCAAAAGAAAGAAAAGAAATATTATCCATAACCCCACTCTTGGGGTGGTGCTGGGTATATGTTGTATTATTTTTTATAACCAAATACAAATCTACAATTATCTCAAAATAAAGGAGTTTAATGAAACACTCTAAAAGTTCTGGATACATAGACTATGGGTATCTAAGATGTTACCTTTAGGGGATGCAGAATACGGACCGTAAGGGAATCTTATACTACCTTCTCAACTTTTCTATAAATCTTAAATTACTTCAAAATAAAAAGCTTAAAAGCCATTTTTGAAAGCAGAAACCCAGCTTATTGATAGGGCAGGGGACAGCGTACTGGATTAAGTAGACATCAACTCTCTATGTGACCTTGGGCAAGTCCTTTGTCCTCTCCAGCCCTCCGTTTCCACATGTGTAAAATGAAGGTGTGTGGCAAGATAACCTCCATATCTAAGGCCCCATCCCAAGCTTGTCCAACCCCTGCCTGCAGGCCACATGCAGCCCGGGACAGCTTTGAATGTGGCCCAACACAAATTTGTAAACTTCAGTAAAACATTATGAGATGTTGTTTCTTTTTTCTTTTTAGCTCATCAGCTATCATTACTGTCAGTTCATTTTATGTGTGGCCCAAAACAAGGCTTCCAGTGTGGCCCAGGGAAACCAGAAGGTTGGACAGCCCTGCCTTACCTCATCTATGGTCCAGCCTGTGGTTCTATATTTGTGTCACTTTCACCCTCTTCTCTCCACTCTGTTCCCAGCCCAGCTTCTCATTCCCCATCTGTAATGTAGGGACAAACAAAAGAAACTTTAAAGAGCTTTAAGTGAATTAGGAAAGGACCCAGTAGATGCCAAACGCCTGCCTCATACTCAATACTCAGTAGAAGTTGGATGCCTGCCCCTCCGCCCAGCCTTCCCACAGAGCAGAGCTCAACCTCCGAGTTCCTCCCCATCCTCACCCCTGTCGCTGGAGCAAGCTTGCAGTCTTTAACAACGACGTGGGAGGCTCTCGCTGAGCTGAGCTAGAAGATAAATGGAGTGCTCAGGCCTCAGTTCTTCCCTACAACCGTGGTTTTCACACTCTGGGCGTATCCAAATGAGCAAGGCAGTTTGTTCAAACCCAGATGGCTCGGCCTTACCCCGGAGTTCTTACTCAGTAGGCCTGGCGCAGGAAGGACTTCAGAGATGTGCGTCTCCAGCAAGTCCCCGGGGGATACTGCCGCTCACAGGGGTCCTCTGCAAGTGCAGGGGACAACCACACACCCCACGCTCCGGAGGAAAAGCAGACCTGCCAGGGAGCTTGGCTCTAAGGGCTGGAGTCAAGGAAGAGAAGGAAATTCAGGCCTGGGGGGAAAGGGGGCGGGTGACAGAGGGAAGGGGGTCCAGGATATCAGAGCAGGGGAGGGGGACTCCTTTTTCCTCCTTTCCCACCCAGAATGAAGCACTGTCCCGTGGCCGGCACTCCTCACAGCCCCCTGGGAAGGCCAGCTCGGTGCTCAAGCTGAGGTGCTGACTGTGAGGGAAGAGGCCGGAAAAGATGGGGATGAAAGAAAATCTTCAAAGCCCAGGACACGCCAGCGGGGAGGAAGTGGGGATGCACTCAATTCCAGACTGGTCTGCTGTTCCTGGGTGGTTCGGGGGGATGGCACGGATCTGCGGTTGCCTAGGGCTGTGTCTGTCAGCGCCCATGTGCTCCAGTGAAAAGTGAGGTGAAGGATGAAGACGAAGCGCTATTTTCTCTTAAGGCTTTAAGTATGTGCCCAGCCCTGGGCTCAGCACTGTGCACATTTTATCTCCCTGAAGGAGGCATTATCCCCGTTCGCATACAGTAACATTTCCCAGCCTACACAGGTACCCAAACCCGCTGACACCTGACTTCCAACCCTGCTCTCTCCACTGATTGGAACTGTCTCATGACCTCTGGGGTTCAGTCACTCCCTACAAGCCACGTGACTGTGACCAAACCACTTTTTCTGAGGCCTGTTTCTGCCAGTAACAAAAGTTGATGGCAAGTACTCCCTAAAGGGTTTTAAGACACAGATAAAACAGCAAGGTGAAAATGCTGGGTGAGATGCAGGTTGCTGTGTGAGTATCAATCACCCACCTAAAGATGAACAGTAATGACCAAGGCCTTTGGCATCCACAAGGGTAGCCACCCAGAGGTCTTCCGTTTGGTTCTGGGCTCCACTATATTAACATTTTCATCCTGTTTTAAATAAAACCATTACTTACCAGTGTAACTAATGTTTTAAGATTACTAATTCCAAAACTATTACACCATGGAAACAAAGATAAAAAGAAATTTAATTGAAAACCAAAACAAGCCCAGTAGCAATGCTTGTTTGCTAAATAATTTCTGTTTCAAATTCTAACTTGGTGCAAAAAGTGTTTTTGGTCTTTCATTGTTCAGTCTGCGATATATATTTTCATTTTATTGTAAAAAAAAAAAATCCTGACATTTTCAGAAAAATCGTGACAATAAGAATAATTTTTTTCGGTTTACAGCTTCAAATGGTAGGCCGAACAGTGACCTGTTTCTCTTCACTGTACATGAGGAAACAGGCCTGAGCAAGTCACATGGGATGCTCATGTTCTTAGAACTGCGTCCGCCTACCCAGGTAGCAGGGGTGCAGACCCAGCGCTCTTTGTTTTGCACCTGCTGCTTATATAGAACGTTTGAGAAAAGAGCATGCCAGCTCACGTAATACCATCAACCCAGTCCCACCTCAACTCACCCAGCTCTCTTCATATGAGTGTATTCTAGCCATACACTGGGCAATGTGCCCCTAGAGCCAAGACTGTGTCACACAGAGTTGGAAGAGGCCTTGGAGATTGTCTAAGTATTGATATAAGGTATAAAAGTTTTAAGAAGTCAAGATGACAGCCTCAGATCACACTGCCAGAGCTGAGAGTGTAATCCTACCACTCTTAGTACACAGGGATCTGAAGAGGGGGTGTTTATCCAGCCAGCCCCAGAACTACTGACAGGAGAGGGTACCGGGAGGTTTCCTGGAAAAGATGACAAATAAGACATATTTATGGGCTTTTCAAGAGATATATGTTTGCTCCATATATCCCCGATTCTCCATAAAAACCCAAAGGGGTAGGCTGGAAAATAATGATGATGATGATGTCGATGATATTATAAAGAAGGGAACTGAGACTCAGGAAGACAAGCTAATTTATCAAGCCTTATACCATCAGGAAAAAAAAAATGGTAAAGGCAGGACTAAAACCCAAATCTTTTGTTCTTCATCCCATTACTGGTTTTGTCATATCCCTGAGAATATGTAGGAAAGACTTCTTCATGTGTCTTAAGTCCTTATCCAGCCCCAGCAGCTGATTTATAGACCTTTTCTCAGGCTCTGGGAATGACTGGCCCTGACCAGCCAGCTGTGTTGTGGACCTCTGTTGACCTCGTTCTCTATAAGTGTGTCTCTGGGGAGCTGTGTGGATTCACGAGGTTCCAGGAGTTGCTTGTTAAGACCATTGTCCTAGGAAGAGGCTGGATGACTCTCAAATGACTTGATTTTATTTTTTCTCAGATATATAAGCATCAGACAGTTCTTGGGGTGTGCACTCACATGTCTCATATTTTTCTTGATAGGCAATAGAATGTTGTCTTTATGATCAGAGACTCTAGAGTCATGTGAATGCCACTTTGCCACTTGGACAACTTAATTTCTTAGGCCTCAGGTCTCCAAATTTGTACTGCAAATAAAAATAATGCTTAATTCAGAGAGTTGTTGGTATATAGTAAGGGCCTGATATATGTGAACTGTCATTTTAAATATGCTTTTTTTCACTCTCAAAATAATGCAGACTTTACTGTTCCCCATGAAAATAACTTTTTAAAACAAAGGTAGGAGAAGCTGGGATGGCTCAGCAGGTTAAGCACTTGCTTTATAACTCCGGGGACCGAGGGCTGAATCCCGGCCCCAGACCTGGCCCATGTGGACCCATATGCTGAACTAGGGTATGCTGAACTTGGGCATGCTTCCCATGCGCGATGCTCCCAGTTCAGTTCTCATTCCCCAGTTTGGCCCCTGGCTTAAGGGGGCATGCCTCCCATGTTGGAGACCCCCTGCCCAGTTCCCACCCTGTATGACCCCTGCCCACTGGTGTGAAACAAAAACATGTCGAAAGCTGATGATGTGCAACTATGAAGAATGCTCTGGGCTCTCCCTTTTCTCTCTGTCTCTCTCTGTCTCTGTCTTTCTCTGTCTCTGACAAAAACAATAAAATAAATTCTTTAAAAAAAAACAGGCAAAGCAATGACTTTTCCAGATACACAAAAATTTAAAGAATTCACTGCCAGCAAACAAACACACACAACAAAAATAAAAATGGAAAAAACAAAACAAAACAGGAATACACTAATTCTAATTTAAATTAATCTAAAAGAAAAAAAAAGGAAAAACAAAGAATATATGGGACAAATAGAATAGAAAGAGCTGTGTGATATACCCTAACTCAACCATATCAATAATCACATTAAATGTAAATGATCAAAACAATTGATGGATAGAGAGTGTCAGATTAAATAAAAAAGCAAGACTCAACTATATGCTACTTACAAGAAACACATTTAATAGGTTATAAATAAAGGAATAAAAAAAGATATACCATGCTAACACTATTGAAAAAAAACCTGGAGTGGCTATAGTAGATTTCAGAACAAAGACTTTTAGCAGGAATAAAGAAGGTCATAATGGTAAATAAAAGAGCTAATTCATAAAGAAGACATAACAGTTTAAAGTTTATACAAATAATAACAGAACTTCAAAAATATGAAACAAAACTAATAGAACTACAAAGGAGAAATAGAAAACTTGACAATTACAGTTAGGGATTTCTTTCCTATATAGTTGATACTCCTCCCTAAATAGTTGATAGAACAGCAGATGAAAAGTCAGTAAGGACCCTTAAAAAACATGATCAACTAACTTGACATTTAAAGACAACCCCATCTGACCACTGCAGACTATCCATTCCTTTCAAGTGCCTGTGGAATATTTACTAAGATAGACCATATTTCAAGTGTGTAACTAATCTTCAAATTATTCAAATCATACAAAGTAGATTCTCTGACCAAAATGGAATTAAATTTGAAATCAATAGTAAAGATTTCTAGAAAATTGCCAAATATTTAGAAACCAAACAGCACATTGCTAACTAACCAGGAGTCAAAAAAGAAGAAAAATAATAAGAAAATGTTAAATTAATGAAAATGAAAACACAGTGTATAGATATTTGTAAGATGCTGCTAAAACAAATATTTGCAAGATGCACCAATACCACTAGTACAGAAGTTTCTTTGTTTGGGACCCAACCCAATGTGTCTCTTTATACATTAATTTGTATTCTTTAATATCCTTTGTAATAAATCAGTAATCTAGTGAAGAAAAAAAAACATACACCAAAAATCAAGCCAAAATTAAACTCAAAGTAAACAGAAGAAAATGCTAAAGCTAAGAGAATAAATCACAAAACATAAAACATAGATATGGAATTAATGAAACCAAGAGCAATCTTTTATACAGATTTATTTTCTTGTTTTTGACAGAGAGACAGAGAGAAGGGGAGGGCCCAGAATAGTCTCCATAGTTGTATGTCATCAGTTTTCAACATAGTTTCATTCCATACAGGGGGGAGAGAGGGCACAGAGGGCAGGAAGTGGGCCAGAAGCCTCCTGCATGGGAGGCATGCCCCCTTAAGCCAGGAGCCAAAACATGGGCCTCCCACATGGAAAGCTTGCAAGGGAGAGAACCGAACTGGGGGCCACACCCTGGTTCAGCGTATGGGTCCACATGGGCCAGGGCTGGGATTAGATCCTCAGACCCCAGGGCTGCAAAACGAGTGCTTAACCCACTGACCCATCCTGGCATTCCCAAGAGCAGTATTTTTGAGGAGGCAATAAAATTGATAAATTTCTATATAACTGATTATGAACATAGAGAAAAGATACAAACTACCAAATTCAAGACCGAAATAGGTGATATTACTAAAGATTTTATAAATATTAAAAACATAGTAAGAATATAGTGAAGTATTAGGCCAATATATTTAACAACATATTAATAGATAAAATTGGTAAATTCCTTGAAAGACAGAAACTACCAAAGTTTATTCAAGATAAAAGAGACAACCTGAATAACTCTATATCTTTCACCACAGGAGACAGTGAGGAAAAACTCAGACCTTTTTTTTTTTTTATCAGAAAACTTTACTGCTAAATTCCACTAAACATTTAAGGAAGAAATAATACCAATTCTACACAAAATCTTCCATAAAATTGTAGAAAAGAGAATAATTCTCAAGTCACTCTATGAGACCATTATTTTCCTGATACCAAATCCAGACAAAAAAAAAATATTACCAGAAAATTTCAGACCAATATCCTTCATAACCATAGATATAAGAATTATTAACAAAATTTTAGCAAATTGAATTCAATAATATGCAAAAAGAATAATATATCATGACCAATAATATATTATTCCTGGGGTTTATCTCAGGAATGTAAAATTAACTTTCTGGAAAAGTTAAGAAAATAAATCAATGTAATTTACAATATTAACAATTGAAATTAAAAGTCATCTGATCATGTCAATAAATGTTGAAAAGGTAATTGATAAAATGCAAGCACTCAACAAACTAAGAATAGAAGGGAATTTCCTCATCCTGATAAAGAACCACTGCAAAAAAACCTACAATTAACTTACTTAATGGTGAAAGATTGAATGCTTTCTTCATAAGTTCAGGAACAAGACATTTATGTTCACACTCTCTGCTTCTATTCAACACTGTACTTTTTTATTCCAGCCAATACAACAAAGGAAGAAGAGGAGAGAAATAAAAGAAAGAAGTAAAATTGTCTTTACTCTTGTGATAATATGATCATCTATGTAAAAAATCTGACGGAATATATTTTTTTAAAAGCTACTAGAATGAAAATGTGAAGTTTGCAGGGTTGCAGGATACAAGATCGATATATAAAAATCAATTTTATGTCTGTATTAGCAATAAGCAAGCAGAAATCATAATGAAAATATTTACAATGAAATAAAAATTTATGAAATATTTAGAGATAAATATAAAAATTGGTAGATAAAACTATTCACTAAAAACAATTTATTATTAAGAGAAAATAAAGAACTATATAAATGAAGAGATACATTCTGTTCAAGGGTCAGAACACTCAATATTCACAAGATGTCAATTCTCCCCAAATTGATCTATAGATTAAACACAAGCCCAATAAAAATCCCAGCAGGTTTTCTGGTAGAAATTGGTCAACTCTTTGTAAAAGAACTTGAAAAAGCTAAAAGGTTGAAAGCTAACACTCCCTATTTCAAGATTTCTTCTAAAGCTATAATAATCAAGACAATGTGATTACTTTCAAGACCATCTCTGGCATAACGATTTACAAACAAATAAATGGAACAAAAATGAAAGACCAGAAATAGGTCCACTCCAATAAGGGTTAACTGACAAAGGTACAAAGGCAAATTAGTGGAGAAAAGATAGTCCTTTTCATAAACTGTGCTGAAACAACTGGATATTTACATGTAAAAAATGACCTTCAATCTATATCTCATGCCATATTTAATTTCAGTTCGATATGGATCAGAGACCTAAATATAAACCTAAAACTAAAAATTCTAAGAGAAAATACAAGAAACATCATTGTGACGTTGGTATTATGTAAGCTTATGTTAATGTTCCCAAAATTCATACTCATATGCTGAAGCCCTGACCCCCAATGTGATGCTATTTGGAGGTGAGGCCTTTGAGAAGTAATTACATTTAGATGAGATCATGAGGGTGGTGTCCCCATAAGGAGATTAGTGTCCTTATAGAAAGAAAAAACAGAGAGTTTGCTTCCCCTCTCTTTTCTTCATGTAAGGGCACAGAAAGAAAACAGTCTGCATGCCAGATGACATCCCCTTACTAGAAATTGAATCTGCTGACATCTTGATCTTGAATGTCCCAGCCTCCAGACCTGTGAGAAGTAAGTCTGAGGTTTGCATGTCATACATCTGACAACGGACTTGTGTATATAATGGATTCTGTATATATAAAGAACCCAATTAAAAAATAAATAAATACAATTCAAAAAACTAGGCAAAATATTTGAATAGACACTTTACTAAAGAAGATATATGGGTAATGATAAACACATTAAAATGCTCAAAATTATTAATCCTTAGGGGAATGCAAATTAAAACCCAATGGAATACTTCTATATACATCTGAGAATGGCTAAAATTAAAACAAAACAAAACAAAACAGACAATTAAGTATTGCCAAGGATATGGTACAACTGGAATGTTCATTCACTATTAGTGGAAATGTAAAATGGCACAACCATTTTGGTAAACTGCTTGGCAATGTCTTAAAACATTAGACATACACTTTCCATATGATCCAGCCATTCTACTTCTAGACATGGACCCAAGAAAAATAAATATTTCCAAACAAAGATATGTACATGAATGTTCACAGCAACTTTGTTTGTAATCGCTGAAACCTGGAAACAACACATCTTTATTAACTGATAAATCAATAAACAAACTATGGCATATAAATTAATGATACATGCAACAATATAAGTGAATGTCAAAGTAACTGTGCTAAGTGAAAGAAGCCAGACAAAAACGAGTACATATTGTATGATTCTCTTTGCATAAAATCCTAGAAAATGAAAACTGATATATATGGAGAGAAAGCAGATCAGTTCTTCCCTAGAGAAGCAGAACTAGGATGGAGCAGGAAGGAAATTACAATGAGACACAGAAAATATTTGGGGATGATGAATATGCTTATTATTGTGATTGTAGTAATGGTTGCACAGGTGTATAGATACTGTCAAAGTTTATCAGATGGTACACTTTAAATTTGTATAGTTTATTGAATGCCAATTACATCTCAATAAAGCTGTCTGAAAAATAAAATAGTGTGAGCTACTGAGAAAGTAGTAGGAGTATAAACAGCAAAATGAAAGTATTTATTAAATGATGAATAAACAATTTTTCCTAGGGGTTGATGAGATAGCTCAGCAATTGGGAGCTTGCCTCAAAATTGGGAGTTCTGGGGTTTGATTCCTGGCCCCAGCCCATGCAACCCCATACGGTGAACTGTGGTGCAACTGGTAACCGCCAGGATGGTTCAACAGTGAAGGTTCCTGCCTCCCATGCAGGAGGCCCCCATTTCAGTTCCTGCCCGGTGTGGTCACACATCCACCTGCGTGGAATGAAACCATGTTACAACTAATGAAGTACAACGATGGAGACTGTTCTGGGCCTCCCCACTTCCCCACCCCCCCTCAAAATTAAATTTTATATATAACAATGTCCTTAAAACAAAATGTAAGGAAAGAGTTATCATGACTCCCATCTTACAGGGATAAAATCAAAACAACTCAGGCCCAAAGAGTTGTTATGGCTTACCCAAATACTCACACCATCCTAATGATTACAGCGCCCGGCATCATGTACTAAGTACTTAATTATTAGAATACAGGCATGTCTTCAAAAGATTCACCCTTTTCCTCAGTCAGACATAAGTAAAGACAAAAGAACTTTGTGCTCCTTGCAGAGGCTGTAAATACCTTGAGGTCTAACCTTTTAAAACAATCACCCCTGGGGGCCAGCTTCCCCGAGATATTTTTATAAGGAAGAGGTATTTTTGGTTTTGAAATCCTGCTTTGTGTTGTGACAACCGAAGTGTTTCAATTTGCCCTGTGGTTTGGCCAGAGAGCACTGCCAGCCCCAGCAGTCCATGTGCTGCACATGCTCATGAGCTTCAGCCAAGACGAGCTCTGGGCTGAGCCTAGCCGGGAGGTCTTCCCTACTCTTTTCCAAACTGCTTTAGTTTCATCACATTTTTTGAAGCCTAGGAGTGGCATGAGAATCAGGAGGCCTGGGTACTTAGGCCTTGTTATCTCCGTGTTTATTCTCTAGCCTCTCACCAACTTGGCTCCATTTCTCACAATGCTATCAAACAGCAATTTTTAAAAACACTATCTGATTAACAGAGAAAGATAAATACCATATGATTTCACTTATATGTGGAATCTAAAGGACAAAATAAATAAACAAACAAAAGAGAAACTGACTATCGATACAGAGAACACACTGATGGTTGCCAGATGCGAGGGGGCTTGGGGGCGTCAGATAAAAAAGGAGAGATTTAAGAAGTGCAAGTTGGTACGTACAGAAGAGTTATGAGCATGTCAAGTACAGCATAGGGAGTACACACAATGATATTGTAATAACTATGTGCGATGCCAGGTGCATACTAGTCTAAGCAAGGGGAGCACTGCTTCAATTACATAAATGTCTAACCACTATACTGCACACCTGAAAATAATATAAAATAATCTCAAATGTCAACTGTAATTGAAAAATGAAAAGAAATAAAATAAAGGTTGAAATTTAGGCTTATGAAGGTCAAAGATTCTATTATTATAATACATAGTTTCTATAGTAACAGAAGCCACTACAAATTTTGGCAATAAAAGGTAATCTCTGGGGGGGGGGGGGGGGGGGGGGGGGGG
>PVKE010043208.1:0-13457 GCA_004027555.1 Craseonycteris thonglongyai | reverse complement strand
AAGAACGATATTTTGCTAAAATCCTTAATATCAGAGGACTTATGGAACATAGTCGACAAAGAAAGGTTCCCATTTTTTAAAAAAGCGGCATATAAAATCAAATCGTTTTTCGGGTCAACGTATTTATGCGAATCTTTGTTTTCAAACATGAATTTAATAAAATCACGATATAGATCTCGACTTACCGATGAGCATCTTAGTAATTGTTTGCTAAAAGGGTTGTCGTCATACTCTCCTAATTATGAGACACTGGCCAATGAAATGCAATGCCAAAGATCACACTGACAGATTGTTTTCTTTTATGTTTTTTTAAATGATTTTATTATATGTGTTTTTTACTTACTTTGTATTATGTTTTGTATATATGTTTTTTGTGTGTATATAATTTGTACAATAAATTTATTATTTTAAAATTATCTTTGTTTATTATTTTCTATTCTTGTTCAATAATAAATATCCTTAGAAATAGCTGGTGCCTGCCGCCCTACCGATATTTTAGAATGCGCCCTAGGGTATAAAAAGGTTGGGAACCCCTGCTCTAGGCAGTAACATTCTACATGATTCTATATACCCTGCAGTTTATCCAGGGAGAGAGAAGGCTTGCAATAAGTAGTAGGTCAGAAAGTACCTGGCTATTTACTAGCCCTACAAGTTTAGCGAGTTACTTAACCTCTCTGAGGCTGCTTCCTCATATATAAAAAGGGGTTAATAATATTTATCTGACATAGTTACAAGAAAGGACTGGAGATAATCTGTCAAATGTCTAGCGAAAAGTGTGACCGTTTTTGCACAATACAAGCAGCTATTACCTTGTTCTAGTTCTACCATTCTCTTGGCAAGAATAGTGCAATGTAAGATCGACTATACCAATAAAATCGGGGTAAAGGAGACAAGGATTGTAGTAAAAAGCAATACAATTGTTTTGAATTTCAGTATCAATTTGGTATGCATATTAGAAACACTATTTTGTCATCTCTACAAAAGAGAATGTTGTTGCTATCGTGACTGTCATGAACTTAAACAGCAGAATGTTTATAACCCATGTTGTGGTGAAGTTCGCATCTGTTCACTGGTTTCACTGAGTTGGCATGATGATGACTGTAAGAAACTGCGCAAGTTCCCCAGCGCTGGCACTTCCTTGGTAGTGGAGGGCACCGCACAAACCTCTCCTCCCTCCATCCTTGCCTTACTGCGGGGGCTTCCCATTTCGAGGCTAAGTGGGAAGCCCCAAGCTCTGCGTCTCCTACGGACTTGGCAACGTCAGGACGCCAACTGGGCATCTCCACTGCTCCCTCGGACCGCCGAGCAAGCCCAGGCACCGTCCTTCCACGGAGAGCGCGGGCTGCACGGGGCTGTGTGGGCCGCTCTTCGGGTTCAAGGGCAGGAAAAGGAAAAACTTCCTTCTTAGACTCGGCGGGGAGGGCGGGAGGGAGAAAGGAGAGGGTGGGGGCGGCGCACGAGTCGCCTGTCGGCTGCCCCGCGGGACTCGCCAGGCCTCCGCCCGCCCCGGCGGGAGGTCACACTAACACCCGGGCGTGGGGTCAGAAAGGCGGGCGGTGCGGTGCGCGCCGCGGCCCGATTCCCAACTCAAGGTGTCCTCCAGGGGCGGGAGGCAGCGCCAGGCCCAGTCCCTACCCGCCCGACTCCCCGGGCAGCGACGGGGGCTGCAGGCCCCCAAACGACCGCCAGGCCGGGAGCGACATCAGGCCGCGATCACCACCCCGGCCTCGGCCGCAGCGCCCTGCCCGGCGTTCCGCAGGCGGGCGCGGAGCTCGCGGCCGCCGCCGGGCGCTCCCGCCGGCACCCCACCCGCCACGGCCCTACCTGCACAGCGCGGCTGAGGAAGGTGCCCGCGTCAGCCGCCAACTTCTTCACGTTGAAGTCCATGATGTTCATCCTGGGCGGCGGCCGGGACGAGCGGGGGCGCCGGGGCGCGGGGGCCGTGGGCGGGGAGGGGGGCGGCGCCGGGGCCGCCACAGCTGTCGTTTCCGTCGGCGGGGAGAGGAAGGGTGGGGCGAGGCGCCCGCACGCGCAGCTCCGCGCGTCCGGCGGCCACGCAGGCCCGGCCGCTCCCGTGGCGGCCGCTAACGTCGGCCAGCGCCGCGGACGAGCGGGAGGCGGACGCGCAGGCGTCTGGCCGTGCGGCGCTCAGTCCCCAACGGAGGCGGCGAGCGCGGGCCGCGGGGCGGAGCTTCGCGGGGGTTCTCGCGGGAACAGCGACCCCTTCAGGGCCGCGCGCCGCCTGACCGGCTCCGCCCCGCCGGGGGCTGGGCTGCCTGCGAGGGCGCGGCGGGGCCGCCGCGGTGCTGCGCGTGAGCACTCGGGTCCCTGCGCTCCAAGGGCGGACACGCCTCAACCCCCCTTCTTGTTCTAAGGGAAAACATGGAAACTGTCGCAAAGAATGACAGTATCTGTGAAATTAGAACCAACAGCTCCTGTCATATTGCCCGGTTGGTCCCTAACGCCTGGATGGCACTCCGTGGCGAATATTTGCAGAATAGGGTTGAATATAATGACCCTACCGATCAAGTTGTTCGTTCTTCCAGAATTATTGAATATTTACTGTGTACCAGAACTGAATCAGGTGCAGGAGATACCATGCTGAAAAAGACTGTGCCTGCCTGAAGAAGCTCTCAGTTCCTTAACAGCCTTTAGCGCTGTAACAACCATTCGCTGCCACAGGACTTTGTGACTGCCTTAAGGCAGCAGGCACGGGATCAAACCTACGTGCCTACTGTGTGCAGAGTATGGTGCCCAGGACACAAATGCCAAGTGGAGGACACAAGTATAAAATGGCAAGCGAGAGAGAATAACCCTTAAAGTTATAGCATGGTGAATTTTAATAACATGGGGATATGATGTGGAATCTGTTCAGAAACCCCAAATGCCTGATTAATTTCTTAAGCAGTCTTCATGATACAGTGCATGCTTGAGCTAAATTAAAACAGGTGCAAGCATGGAGTCCTTAGTATTTCAAGAATAAGAAAACACTGTTTTGTGTGGCTGTGCCCTTCTGTTACATTAGGGCTGGGGAAATGCAGGCCCAACAGGCGATGAAACGAGCTCAGTTTCATACTTCAGTGTTCCACTGAACTAGCAGGCACAGAAGCAATGGTTGTTGTTAAAGGCTGAAAGATTAGTTCCTAAAAGCATTATAAGGAAGAGCAGATAAAGTATATAATATTTGTGTTTTTTTGTCCATTGTAGTGGTGACAAAAACAACCACTTCCTTTTAAGATATATCTAATAGAAAGAATCCCCTAGGCCAAAAATATTCCAGGCATCTTTCATCTAAACCTGCTTTCCCCAAAATATGGGAAAGAAAATATATAATTAGGAATCTTGTTTTTTATTAGTGTCCATTTAGACTTTTTTATGTGAAAAAGCACTTTCTCTTTACAGATGTCTATCTTCACAAGTATATTTGCCATAATCTATGTTCATTTCTACAAAAGGATCACAAAATCCATCCATCGTTAGAGGAGAAACTCTGGATCCTCTGCGCAAAGGTATAGGTCTTCCCAACTTGAAAGAAATCTTTACATCTTCTTGTTGAGCCCTCTATAACTATAATACTCTTTCTCTTATATAACTGACAAACTCATATGACTATAGTGTATTGCCTCACTTTTGGCTTCCATTTCTATAACTACACTTAAATAGCATTTTTGAGGTTGCTGATTATGCTCTTGATAAACTAAATGGCCTTTTCATAGGCTACCACAGTGACTCTACTCAGTCTCTCCCTGAACAACACACCCCTTTCCAGGGCCTTATCATATCCTGGTTTTCCTGCTACTTCTTGGACTTTCTCATTTTACACTGCTGGCCCTTCTGATGGCTTACTTTACTGTGGGTATTCCTCAAAACTCAATTTTTAGCACTTTTTTGGGTGTTCTGTTCTTTTTAATTGGTTTCTTAATTGTGACTTCAATTATACCACTTTGTTCATTCATTCATCTTATTAGTTTTTGAATGTCTACAGTGTGCCAATGACATTGTTCTTGTGGCAAGAGCAGGCGACAAGATAGTTCTTGCTGTCATGGGAAATTATAACTAATTTGGTAAGATAGAAATTCAATAAGTAGTAGTTGTGAGTGTGTTGAAATGCCAACGAGGAATCCAGAGTACTCTTAAATATTCACCTCCAGCCAATACCCAGGAACCTGAATTCTAATTTGGAGGCTTTTCTTTCTGTAAGAGTTTCAAATCACCTTTTAATGTTTTCTTTTTCTGTTCCCTGTACTAACTTTATTTCAATAGTACAATGTGTTAATCAAAGCAGTCTTTTTACGCTCATATAAAGCACTGAGTATTTGAAATCCTCTCCCCGCCCCAGCCCGTGCGGAACCATATGCTGAGCTGGGGAGTTCCCCCAGTTCAGTTCTCTCTCTGTCTCTGTCTCTGTATCTCTCTCTCTCTGTCAAAAATTAATAAATACATTTAAAATAAATAAATAAATAAAAGTGAAATCCTCTCAAAAGTTTTTACCTTAAAAAAATTAATGTGTGTTAAAATTTGAGGTGGTCTGATATGTATTTAGAAAATGTTTTTGGGGAAGCCGGGATGGCTCAGTGGGTTAAGCACTCACTTTGCAGCACCGGGTACCAGGGGTCGAATCCCAGCCCGGCCCGTGCGGAACCATATGCTGAACTGGGAGCTCCCCCAGTTCAGTTCTCTCTGTGTCTCTGTCTCTGTCTCTGTCTCTGTCTCTGTATCTCTCTCTCTGTCAAAAAACAATAAAAATAAATAAATAAATATTTTTTAAAAAAAAAGAAGAGAATTTCTTAAAAAAAAGAAAATGTTTGTGGTAGTGGCAGATAAGGAGTTTATTGCCTCTTGTCTAGATCAATGACATATAAAGTGAGGCTATACACGAGGGCTGTCCAGAAAGTATCCAGCCATGTAACTGTTCTTGTTAAGTTTACAATGGCTGGATTTTTTTCCAGACAACCTTGGTATACTTCATGGGATGTGAAAGATAATCCACTGGGGTGCACAAAGAAATATTAAAAGTTTGGTTTGTATTTATTTTTATCTAATAAATATATATTTATTTCATTATTTTACACAAATATGTTTTGACACTGGTGTCCTCACCTTGCATTTAGTAGATAGACATAAGTCACAGACAGTAAATGAGATATCGTAGGGAAGAGTGGGCATTCCACAATTTGGAAGAGTTGAAAGTACTTTTCTTTATTTGCTGCAGCATATGATCATATAATACACTGTGAGTTGTTAAGTGCATTTGTAGATTATATTATCTACCTAGTTTTAACTAAATGAATCCTCACAGAAATAGACAAGTAGCTTAAAGATTTTTCCCCAAGGAAACAATCATTAAAGGTAGTAATATAAGTACAAGTAAACAAGAAATGCCAGATCTGATACTTCTACTTGTTGAATTTTCTAGGAAGAGTGTCGAAATATGGATTAAGATGATTAAAACTTGTTTTCAGCTTTCAATGAATGAAAATCTAAAGTGGGAAATTGACTTGTAAAGTAAGAAGAGTGTGAATTTTTTTTTTAAACCGATTTATTCTATTCTTTTTGACAGAGACAGAGAGAGATGAAGAGAAGGGGAAGGACCTAGAGCAGTCACCATAGTTGTATGTCATTAGTTTTCAATACAGTTTCATTCCACAGGTGGACGTGGGGCTGTGCAGGACAGGAAACAGGCCGGGGGGCCTCCTTCATGGGAGGCACATCCCCATGAGCCGGGGACTTTACACATGGGAAGCAACACACCAATTCAGCATATGGGTCCGCCCAGACTGGGGCAGGAATTTGATCCTCAGACCCTGGGGCTGCAAAGTGACTGCTTAAACCACTGAGCCATCCTGGTTTCCCCCAGAAACTTTTTATTTTTATATCGTCCCACCTGTTTATTTTTTTCTTTTGGTGTAAGACACAAAAAATCATCACCAAGAGCTATATCGAAGACCTTACCACCTATGTTTTTTTCTAGTTTTATGGTTTGACATTTTACATTCAAGTATTTAATTTATTTTGAGTTACAATAATAATTGTATATGGTGTAAAATAGTAGTCCAGATTAATTTTCTTGCATGTGACCATCCAATTTTCCCAGTATTGTTTATTGAAGAAACTGTCCTTTCACACTGTGTATTCTTGGCTCTTTTGTCATAAATTGACCAAAAAAAACAAACAAAAGTGTGGATCTATTTCTAAGCTCTCAGTTCTGTTCCATTGAACTATGTTTTTATTTTTATGCCAGTACCATGATGTTTTGATTATTATAGCTTTGTAATGCAGAGAATATGAGACCTCCAGCTTTGTTCTCCTTTCTCAAGATTGCTCTGGCTATTCAGGGTCTTTTGTGACTTTGTACAAATTTTAGGGTTGTTTGTTCTATTTTTGTGAAAAGTGCCATTGGAACTCTAATAGGGATTGCATTGAAACTGGATATTGCTTTGGGTAGTATGGACATTTTAATAATATTGATTCTTCCAATCCATGAGCATGGAATATCTTCCTATATTTATGTCTTTTTCAATTGCTTTCATTATTAATGTTTTGTAGGTTTCATTATACAGGTCTTCTTCCTGATTAACTTTACTCCTAGGTATTTTATTTCTTTTGGTGTACTTGTAAATAGGATTGTTTTCTTCATTTTTTCTTTCTGATAGTTTGTTGTCAGTCTGTAGAAATGCAACAGATTTTTGTATAATAATTTTGTGTCCTGTAACTCTACTAAATTTAAAAATTAGTTTTAACAGTCCTTTTTGGTGGGGTCTTTAAGGATTTTTTTAATGTATAATATTAATAGCATGTCATCAGCACATAGCACAGTTTTATTTCTCCCTTTTCTTTTTCCTTCTTTTTGTAATTTTTAAAGACATAGTAAAAATTAAATGTCTAGTGGTTGTCCTCAGGAAATTTTTCTAATGTTGTATATTATCAGTAATTTTTCCAATGATTCTCATCTGTTATGTGCAATGAAAGTATTTCCTGAAAGGTATATGGGCAGAAGAAATAAACAAGCAAGCAATATTGGGTGATTAATTCTTACTATTCTTATATGAATTTCACATGTGGTTCTTAAATCTTAATCTTTCCATGCCCAGAGGAAATAGCCTTTAAAAAAAGCTTTAGTATCATTTTCATGACACTAAAGCTTCCCAGTGTCCAAGAACAGCTTTTTACTGTGTTTATTTTATCACATTTAAGGCCCCATACTCCCCTCCCCACAGACCTCTCCCCCCCTTCCCCTCAACCCTCAGGCAACCACCAAACCACTGACTGTGTCCATGAGTTTTTGTTTCTTTCTTACTTTTAGTTTTATATTCCACCTGTCAGTGAGGTCATATGTTTCGTTCTTCTTTCAGTCTGACTTATTTTGCTTAATAAGATGTTTTCAAGGTCTATCCATGTTGTCACAAATGGCTGTATTTCATTTTTTCTTATTTCTGAGTAGTATTCCATTGTGTAAATGTACCACAACTCCTTTATCCAGTCATCTATCAAAGGACACTTTGGTTGTTTCCACAACTTGACCAATGCTGCATTGAACACTGGGGTACATATATCTTTGCAGATTACGGTTTTCAGGTTTTTTGGGTAGATACCCAGAAGAGGTGTTGCTGAGTCATATGGTGATTCCATTCCTAGTTTTTTGAGGAATCTCAGTATTGCCTTCCATAGTGGTTGTATCAGTTTACATTCCCACCAGCCGTGTATGAGGGTACCTTTTTCTCCACAGCCTCTCCAGCACTTGTTATTCCTTGTCTTGTTGATTATAGCCATTCTGACAGGGGTGAGGTGGTACCTTATTGTGGTTTTGATTTGCATCTCCCTAATTGCTAATGATGCTGAGCATTTTTTCATGTATCTGCTGGCTGTTTGTATGTCTTCAGGAGAGAAGTGCCTGTTTAGGTCTTTTGCCCATTTTTTAATTGGCTCGTTTTTTTGTTATTGAGTTGTATGAATTCTTTATATATTTTAGATATTAGCCCCTTATCAGAGGCATTATTTGCAAATATTTTCTCCCATTCGGTTGGTTTCCTTTTTACTTTGTTGATGGTGTCCTTTGCTGGGTAGAAGCTTTTTAGTTTGATACAGTCCCATTCATTTATTTTTGCTTTTACTTCCCTTGCCTTTGGGGTCAAGTTCATAAAGTGCTCTCTGAGCCCAAGGTCTATAAGTTTAGTGCCAATGCCTTCTTTTATGCACTTTATAGTTTCGGATCTTATGTGGAGGTCCTTAATCCACTTTGAGTTAATTTTGGTATATGGTGACAGTTCACAGTCCAGATTCATTCTTTTCCGTGTGGTTTTCCAATTTTTCCAGCACCATTTACTGAACAGACTTGCTTTTCTCCATTGTACATTTTTTGCTCCTTTGTCAAAGATTATCTGTCCATATATTTATGGGTTTATTTCTGGGTTTTTAATTCTGTTCCATTGGTCTGTATGTATGTTTTTCTATCATTACCAACCTGTTTTGATTATTGATACTTCATAGCATAGACTGAAGTCGGGGACCATGATGCCTCCAGCCTTATTCTTTTTTTGGAGAATTGCTTTGATGATTCAGGGTCTTTAGTGGTTTCATATGAATCTGATAATTTTTTAAATCTATTTCTTGAAAGAATGTCAGTGGGATTTTGATGGGAATTGCATTAACTCTGTATATTGCTTTGGGTAATATGGCCATTTTAATATTCTTTTTTTTTTTTTTTTTTATCTTTTCACATTTATAGAGAGAAATTATCTTTTTGTCTTCAGTGCATATTTATTTCTATTTTACTTTTTGACAGATAGAGAGACAGAGACAGAGACAGTCAGAGAACCGAACTGTGGGAACTCCCCAGTTCATCACGTGGGTCCTGCCTGGGCCGGAGCCGGGATTCGATCCTCGGTCCTCATGGCCTCAAAGCGAGCGCTCAACCTGCTGAGCCGTCCCGGCTTTCCCCTGATATGGCCATTTTAACTATATTGATACTTCCAATCCATGAACACGGAATATTTTTCCATTTCTTTGTATCTTCTTCAATTTCTTTTAATAGTGTCTTATAGTCTTCTGTGTATAAGTCTGTCACATTCTATGTTTATTCCTAAGTATTCTTTTTGTTCTGATTGCAAACGGTATAGTTTTTCTCATTTCTTTTTCTGAAGTTTCTTTGTTTGCATATAAAAATTCTGTGGATTTTTATACATTATTTTGTATCCTGCAACTTTACTATATTCATTTATTATTTGTAATAGTTTTCTGGTGGAGTCTTTAGGGTTTTCTATATAAAGAATCATGTCATCTGAAAAAAATGACAGTTTAACTTCTTCATTCCCAATTTGAATGCCTTTTTTTTTTTTCTCCTGCCTGATGGCTCTGGCTAGAACTTCCAGCACTATATTGAATAGCAGTGGTGACAGGAGACATCCCTGTCTTGTTCCTGATTTTAGAAGAAAAGGTTTCAGTTTTTCCCCATTCAGTATGACATTTGCTGAGGGTTTGTCATTATGGCCTTTATTATGTTGAGGTATGTACTTTCCCTTCTATACCCATTTTATTAAGTGTTTTGATCATAAGTGAATGTTGTATTTTGTTGAATGCTTTTTCTGCATCAATTGATATAATCATATGGCTTTTATCTTTTATTTTGTTTATGTGGTATATCACATGGATCAATTTACATATGTTGAACCATCCTTGTGCCCTTGGGATGAATCCCACTTGATCGTGATGTATAATCTTTTTAATGTATTGTTGTATTCTATTTGCTAGTATTTTGTTTAGAATTTTTACATCAGTGTTCATCAGAGATATTGGTCTATAGTTTTCTTTTCTTGTGATGTCCTTGCCAGGCTTTGGTATTAGGGTAATGTTTGCCTCATAGAATGAATTGGGAAAATTGCTCCTTCAGTTTTTGGGGAAAGTTTGAGGAGGACAGGTGTTAGTTCCTCTTTGAATGCCTGGTAAAATTCATCAGTGAGATTATCTGGTCCTGGATTCTTGCTTTTGGGGAGGATTTAGACAATTGTTTCAATTTTCTTACCATTGATTGGTCTGTTTAGGTTATCTAGTTCTTCTTGATTCAGTCTAGGTACACTATATGTTTCTAAAAACTTGTCCATTTCTTCTAGGTTGCAAAATTTGGTGGCATATAGTCTCTCATAGTATTCTTCTACGATCCTTTGTATTTCTGTGGTATCAGTTGTAATTTCCCCTCTTTCGTTTCTAATTAGGATTATTTGTGTGTTTTCTTTTTCCCTTGGTGAGTCTAGCCAGGGGTTTGTCAATTTTATTACCATATATTTTTTTAAAGAACCAGCTCTTTGTTGCATTACTTTTTTTTTAATTATTTTTCTATTCTCTATTTCATTTAGTTCTGTTTTAATTTTTATTAATTCCTTCCTTTTGCTGGCTTTGGGTATTTTTTGTTCTTTTTCGAGTTCTTTAAAATGTGATATTAGGTTGTTTACTTGTCATTTTTCTTGTTTCTTGAGATAGGCCTGTAGTGATATAACTTTCCCTCTTATTACTGCTTTTGCTGCATCCCAGTAATTTTTGTATGTTGTGTTTTCATTGTCATTTGAGTATATGTATTTTTAATCTCTTTTTTTATTTCTTCTTTGATCCAGTCGTTTTTAAATAACATGTTCTTTAATCTCCATGTGTATGTGGTTTTTCCTGCTTTTTTTTTTTTTTTGTAGTTTATCTCCAATTTCAAAGCTTCCTGATCAGAGAATACAGTTAGTATGATTTCAGTCTTCTTAAATTTGCTGCTAGTTTTGTGTCCCAGCATGTAGCCTATCCTTGAAAATGTTCCATGTGCACCAGAAAAGAATGTATAGTCATGTGTTGTAGGGTGAAGTATCCTGTAAATGTCAACTATGTCCAATTGCTATAATGTATCATTTAAAGCTGATATTTCCTTATTTATTTTCTGTTTGGATGATCTGTCTATGGCTGTCAATGGGGTGTTTAAGTCCCCTACTATAATTGTGTTTTTGTCAGTTTATTTTTTTAGATCTGTTAGTGGTTGCTTTGCAAATTTTGGTGCTTCTTGGTTGGGGACATATATATTAATAAGTGTAATATCTTCTTGTTGCATTGTCCCCTTTATCATTATGAAATATCCATCTTTGTTTCTTGTTACCTTTTTGATCCTGAAGTCTGCTTTGTCAGATATAAGTATGGCTACACCTACTTTTCTTTGGGTGCCATTTGCTTGGAGTAATTTTTTCCACCCTTTCACTTTGAGTCTGTGTTGGTCCTAGTGGCTGAGGTGTGTCTCTTGTAGGCAGCATAAGGTTGGTTTTTGTTCTTTAATCCAGTTTACTAATCCATGTCTTTTCATTGGTGAGTTCAGTCCATTTACATTTAGGGTGATGATTGATATATGAGAATTTCCTATAGCCATTTTATGTTTTGTTTTCTGGTAGCTCTTTTTTATTTTTTAATTGCTTCTTTGCTTTTTCATTCACATTGGTTACTTTAGTTTGATGGTGTTTATGACTGTTTTCTCTTCTTTTGTTGTTATGTGTCCCAGTTCTGAGTTCTTTTTCAGTGTTTACCATGAATTTTATATAAAAGAAAGTTTTATATATGCAGTGGTTCCTTTTCTTAAGAATGTTTCTTACCTCCAATCTCTTTAGAAATTTAAACCTTCCTTTGCTTTTATGTTTTTGATGTTCTAGTTTATCCCTATTAATTTTTACTTTTTGTTTCAGGTCCAATCACCTCCTTCAGTATTTCTTGAAATGTTGGCCTTGTGCTGGAGAATTTCTTCAGTTTCTGTACATCTGGAAATGTCTTTATTTCTCCTTCATATCTAAAGGATAACTTTGCTGGGTACAGGATTCTTGGCTGGTAATTTTTCTCCTTTAATATTTTGAATACTTTGTTCCATTCTCTTCTGGCTTGTAGAGTTTCTGTTGAAAAATCTGGTGATAGTCTGATGGGCTTTCCTTTATAGGTTATGGTGTTCTTTTTTCTGGCTGCCTTGAATATTCTTTCTTTGTCTTTGACCTTTGATATCTTCAGTATAATGTGCCTTGGAGAGGGTTTGGTAGAATTCAAGTATGTTGGGAGCCGGTCGTATGCCTGAATGGAGAGTTTTTAGGGGGCCTTGATGGCAGAGCCTCGGTTTCCTTGACCTCTCGGGGAAGGCCGACCTGGGGCCTTGATGGCAGGGCCTCGGTCCCCCCTTTCTTCTCCCTTGGGGGGTAGTTGGGTGATTAGATATAGAATAGATATAGATTAGATATAGAATGTATATGTGTAGCTTCGCATGAAGGTCAGACTGCTGGCACCAGGTGTTAGATCACAGGCTGTGGGGTGAAAGGAATGCATGAGAGAGGGCCTGCATGTTCCTGATAACAAACTGCCTGCACTGTACTTCAGTTAATGAGTAGTTTTTGATGTGGTTGAAAAACTCCTTTTTTTGTCTTTTCTTGCTCCTTGTGATGACGTGAACCTTGGCTATATAAGTGATTGAATAAAGCTATTCGGGGCTGCTCCTATTGAGGACAGTTGGCAGATCATTTGGTCTGTCTTCAATTCCCACCACTAGAACTTAGGGACTTTGTTCAGCCAGGATGGCTCCTGGTACAAGTGGTGCCCGAACAGAGACCTGAATACTCGAGAACTCAACAAAGGTAAGGTGAGGAACTCCTCTAAAAGGGTGTATGCACAGAAATAATGGGAAAGAGGAGCATTTAAAAATAGGTAAATAAATAATAAAGTGAATAAGTATATGTATGCATATAATAAAAATAATAATATATTGTAATTATAATTATAATAATATTTGTCATTGTAATAATAACAATTGATATAATAATAATAGTATTATTGTTGTTATTATTAATAAGTAATAATAAATGGAAAATAAGAGATTATAAAAGATACCGGTAATAAAAGAGAATACTGGGAGGGAATGTTATAACCTCTAGTGTGTGTGAGTGTGAATATGAGAGAGTGTGGCAGCCTGGCTTGGTCCTCCGGTCGGGTTCGAATCTGTGGTCCCACGGCCAAAAGCTATGGGATCCGAGTGGGCCCTCACCTGCGGTTCCGTGGCGACGTCATATGGCATAACGGTGATTCACCCTCTATCTGGAGAGTGACCTGGCCCGGGCTTTATATGGGTACACCTTAGCTAAGACGTGCCTAAGTTCCCGTAAGGGACGCGGCTACATGGGCATCTGTCTGGGTCTCTACCCGAGGCCCCCGCCTTCCTTTGTTTGTCTTGCGAATCCAATACAGGGAGGGGAAACATTAAAACAAGTACAGCGATCCCTCGTTTTTCGCGGTTAATGGGGACCAGAACCTTCCGCGAAAGCTGAAAAACCGCGAAGTAGGATTTGCCCCTAGGAATGTTCGTGTATGCGGGTACAAGAATGTTTTAAATATGGAAACAGTATTCATACTTTACTCATTTAAGACAAAAATGACAACAGTATACGTATTTACTTAAACGTGTCAGTGCTAAT
>PVKE010043207.1:0-13459 GCA_004027555.1 Craseonycteris thonglongyai | reverse complement strand
AGAAGAAACTGAAAAGCGTGGCCTTACCCTGGAGAATCTGCAACAATTGTGCCACATGGCAAGAGCGATGCAACAATTTGCACAAGACATGGACGACAATAGGGTTCGAGCTGTCGAGTTCAGCCATCGCGTTGACGGGGTTATGTCCTTGTACAGGGGAATTTTGAAGGAAAAGAAAAAACAAAGACAACAACGACCCATCACCCTGTTTCTCTCCAAGGTAAAGCCCCCGGCTCTACCGTCAGCGCCTCCAGCAGAAGAGTCTCCGAGGGAGCCTAACGCTTCTACGAGTCACGTGAGAGCCTCTCCTCCGCCCCCCACACAAGCCTCTTCGCCTCTCTCAGAAAGCCATGTTGATTCATGTTTATTACTGTATAAGGTTTTGTCATTCACCTTATTAATTAGCACTGACACGTTTAAGTAAATACGTATACTGTTGTGATTTTTGTCTTAAATGAGTAAAGTATGAATACTGTTTATGTATTTAAAACATTCTTGTACCCGCATACACGAAAATTCCTAGGGGCAAATCCTACTTCGCGGTTTTTCAGCTTTCGCGGAAGGTTCTGGTCCCCATTAACCGCGAAAAACGAGGGATCACTGTAAATGACTTTAACAGAGACAACTAGATCTGGAAGGAACTATAGAGATCATCTCTTGCACCTGCCCCAATTTACACCTGAGGAAACTGAACCCAGAGACGGAAAGGGACTTGGGCAAGGCCACACAGCGATTTAGTTTGGCAATGTGGGAAAACCATTAGTGTCAGAACTGGCTTTAAGGTGTGGCTCTGATTCTGATGAGGTGTGGCTCTTCTTCTATCCTTGAGACTTAGATTTCTACATCTGCAAAATGGAGAATAAGTTTCAAAGATGTTAAAACATATGAAGGGATGAAGGGGGTCCAGAATATGTCACAGTTGCATGAAAATTATTTGGAGCCGAAAGCATTTGATATCCTGAAATCCCTTATCTGCCCCAAAGCAGTGCCTTTCAAAAGAACCCAAGTCATAAATCTCCTCCCTGGGGGTAACTCTAATCTTCTTGGAGATCAGAAGTCGGCACTACACCAAAAAGACATTGTCAAAAAACGATTATATTCCCCCATCTTTTCTAGGTGCCCTTTCTTTCCTCTCTAGAAAGTCATCTGTTTCCCACAAGTGCTCTTCTCACCTTCTGCTATTAAGATAGTATTAAACAAAATAGTATATAAGCCCCTTTGAGTCACAACTTTTTTATGAACTGCCCTACATTCATGATTAAAATCGATTTTTTCTCTTGTGGATGGGTCCTTCTGAGTTTAATTGGCAGGCCCTGAGTACTGAACTAAGAGGATAGAGGGAAAGGTTACCTCCCTAGCACATGACTCATATCTATAAGACAATAAATGTGTAATGATTTTATTCAACTCGTTAGTGAATGAATGATTTAGTAAGAAGGTAGAGCTGGTTCAAAAAAAGAAAATCTGAGGAACAGACATTTATATAGTAAGTCAAAAGAATGTGAAAATGAATTTGCTAAAAGCTTCAAAATTGGTAAATGTTCTACAGGGCAATGAAATTGTAACCTTTGGGACAGAAATCTACAAGTTAATATTTTCATAATGCCAGTTCTCTAAACAAGTAGTGAATGACAAAATCAAACAAAGTCCTAATTAAATGCAGGTATCCCACACTTTGTCGAAGTTGACATTACACCACTTTGCATCACTACGTGTTACTGCTAACTGAAAGAAATCCAAAGCAGATTTTCACTTTTACAAAACAAAGTGAAAAGCAAACACGTGTTCAGCCTCTGTTTTGAAGTGAGCTGAGCTGTTACAGAGACAGCGTGCACCCAGAGAAGCCAAGTTCCGCGCCAAGCTCCTGCCCTGGAAACCACATTCAGCATGTCAGCATCAAGCCACCAGCCTGTGAGCATTTGGGCTTTATCTCGATTTATTGAGTGCATCCCTTAGCAAGATGTAGCCCTAAGGTCACACAAAAGCCTAAGAGAGCTCCAGGGTGTTACGCTTAGTGTAAAACTGGCTGTGATTAAGTGTATCGATCATGGTGAACAAAATAAAGCCATTGTGCTTGTGTTGAACTTGCCTGTGCTCACCGTTCACATTATTTACACACAGAGAGAACGTATCTTGAAAGCTGCCAGAGTTACTTTTGGTTCTACTAGTAACAGAGTGGTCTCTTTGTCAGAGCCCAGTAACGGATAAAATGGTGTCTGTTGCTTGAGTGGATTGTTGGGTGTACAAAGCAGGGCATTGGGTTAAGTCATCCTGTACTTGAGAAATCGGTCAGTCTTTTGAACAAGTGAAACCACCTTGTAAATATGTTATTTCTACTGTGCATTTATCATATTATTCCTGCTCTTACTGTTAATCTTATTTTAGTTGTGTGTGTTATTTGGTAGGCTATGTTCTGGGTCTGGAAATGCTCAAAATTTTTTCCACATAAATGAATGGGAATTACTTCTTCACTTTATGCCATTCCAGCTTATGAAATGTTTCACGGGAACACTACTTTAGGACAGTGGGGGCAGACCTGTCATCTTCTGGTGAGTCAGTTAAACAATGACATTGAAAACACTGTGCATTTATGCTTTTAGTTTATTTCTAAGTTTCAGATAATTTTGGGTTGGTGTGAGGATGTGATGAAAAAAGCCTGTCTGAAATACTCCTCAAATGTTACTATGGAGCAGGAAGATCGCTTCTGGATTTTTCCAGGCCTTCGGTTGTTGGTGGGTAGTCCATCCATCTGTGTCTGTGAAGTACACACTGTAGGAAAGTGTTCCTAGGAAAGAGAAAGTATCCCTGTGCCCATCAGTGAAACTGCTACACATTTGAAATCCTGGATCCAGGAGGGGACAATTTTTTGCTTGAAGCCAAAGTAAACAGACACAGTTGTCGATTTAGTCAAGAACTTAAAGTTTTGGGAGAAGGCCTGTTGAATTGGGGGTGGTGTTAGGCTAAGGTGACCAGATTTTAACATTGGTAAAGCGGGACACCATTGACCGGGGGTGTGGGGGGGTGTTCTTGATTAAAAATTTGGTCTATCTCCCGCCGTTCCCTAGCTTGTTGTGCATTCTTTCCAAAAATTGGGACTTGTTTAAAACGCTGCGGGACGCAGGACAAATTGTTAAAAATCGGGACTGTCCGCCAAAAGCGGGACAGCTGATCACCTTAGGTTAGGCACTGTCTTCTAACCTCTTCTATTTTGGGGAGGGGAGCAGTGCCTAAATTTCACTTCCTGTTGTCACCTCAGTGACAAAATAGGCCACATGCTGTGTTGACTGTCCAAGTCTGGGCCTTGGCCATGAAGTCTGGTCAGGGCTCAATTTAACCCAGGATTCTGTTGGGACTGCCTGTTTCTGAATTGCTCCTGTTTGCATTTCAAACACTTTAATTGTTTAGTTAAAAAGTAGGCTGTCCCTTGTTGTTAGGCTGGGGGAAAAACTGTCTGGGAAAGGTGAAGACTCTTTTACAAAAGGGTTGACACAAAATGGCATTACACCCTTTCCTATCCCACCACCACATATACTTTCTACCCCCATCCATTCTTTACTTTTAAGGTCCTTCACTGATTACAAGGGAAAAAGACTGAATCCAATTTTATTTTTACTAAGTGAATTGAACCCTTGTTCTTTGTAAACCCACATAAACACACAACACATTAAGGACTTCAAATTCTATTTTCTTTGTCTTCTCCGGGTCACTGTACTTGAAATAAGTGGAAGCCAGATAAAGAGGCATCCACAGGAGGAACAATACAGAGCTGCTTCTCCCCTTTTGTTCGTAGAAATAATAGCATATCAAGGGCCTTATCCTCTGCCTGGTTACAAAGCACAAAAGAATAATTTAAATTTCCAGTTTCACCAAAGAAAAGTGATCTTCATGCCACTCCAAAACAGTTTATTTTCGGTCTCAGTGCTATCATTCTATCCAGCAGAGCTAGAGAATTTGGCACAAAGAGGGCAGAATATTGGCTTAGTGGTGCCTTGGGCGGCCAGAGGGGACTCAACCAAATACTGAGGGTTTAAGGCAGAGGCAGAGCACTGAGTGGCGTGGGGAAGAGGCTATGGCCCTTGGTAGGCAGAAGTCTTCAGAGACAGAGACCTGAATGGAATCCTCAGGTTGTCACCAGCTTATGGCCTGGAATAGGGGTGTCCAGCCTTTTGGCTTCTCTGGGCCACATTGGAAGAAGAATTATTATATATAAAATGCACTCACACTAACGATCGCCGATGAGCTAAAAGATAAAAAAGTCACAAAAAAAACTTCCTTATGTTTTAAGGAAGTTTATGAATTTATGTTGGGCTGCATTCAAAGCTGTCCTGGGTGGCATGTGGCCTATGGGCCACAGGTTGGACAAGCTTGGCCTAGGACCAACTACTTTCCTAATCAGTCAAGTGGGAATAGCAGTTCCTACTAGTAGGGTTCCTATGAGAATTACATGAGATCATGCAATAATGCACTCAAGAATGACTGTCACATGGTAAGTGCTCGGGAAAGATTAGCTGTTCTTTTGATGGTGTATGTGAGAGAGGAGGAATTTTAAATTTGTAGAAGAAAGGGCCTCCAGGAATGACTGACCACGCTGGTTATCGATTAACCATATCCTATAGATCTCTGACTGGCCTCCTGGAGACTCTTGCAGCACTTACAAGAAAAACAGGATTTGTGAATAGCTGAAACCAGTGGGCCAGAAACCCCTACAGTCTCACCGGAACTCCCCCTCCCCTCTTTGACTTGTGACGAACACGTAAGGCCCTCGACAAAGGAATCACGCTCCAATCACATGGACACTCAAAAGGGTATATAAGCTGTAAGGAATCTAGCTACGGGGAGCACATGCTTAGGCGCTACTAGCCCCGCGTGCTCTGCTGGCTAATAAAATCTCCTTTCTCTAAACAGTTGTCTGAGCATCTGATATCCTCCATCAGTTGTTGCTTCCTGCAATGTATGCACTTCACATATGCTCTCCTACTTTCTTGCACTCTGATTTGGCTGCACATTGGAATCACCTGGTCCCAGTTTTTAAAAACACGCATTCCTCAGCCCTACCCCCAGGAATTCTGATGGAATTGGTCAGGGGTACAGCGTGGGTGTCCTTATAAACTGCCACGCGATTCCAATGCGCAATGATGGTTGAGGGCTATTGGTTCTCCAAGTGCCAGAACCTGAACCAGGAGCATTAGCCTCACTGGTGAATTAGTCAGAAATGCACACTTTTTCTGATTAACTGAATCAGACACTCAGGGGTGAATCAGCAATCTGTGTTTTACAATAGGGTGATCAGACGTCCCGCTTTTGGCAGGACAGTCCCGATTTTTAACAATTTGTCCCGCGTCCCGCAGTGTTTTAAAAAAGTCCCGATTTTTGGAAAGAATGCACGATAAGCTAGGGAATGGCAGGACATAGACCAAATTTTTAATCAAGAACACCCCCCCCCCCCGCCCCCGGTCAATGGTGTCCAGCTTTACCAATGTTAAAATCTGGTCACCTTATTTTACAAGCAACCCTGGTGATTCTGATGAGCACTTGAGTCTCGTAAGTGCTGATCAAGGGCTCCCACTCAGTGTGGTCACTTCACACCTGAAGCCACACGTCTCTCAGATCCTCTCCCTACTTGCCTCCTCCATGAGCTCGTTGCAGGGAGAACGGTTAGATGTAGGGTCGAGATCTGTGGCTCTTTGGTTTACTTAATTCTGTGTGTTCTTTACATTCTTTTAGGTACTCTTCCATTCGCCCAACAAAACATAGGTGCCAGACCTGGGGAAATGGACCCGAATAAAGAGGACATAGTGCCTAATCCCATGGAATGCCCAGTTGTGATACGGAGATTTGTAATAAATACATACCGGTATTTGTTCTTTGTCACCGTTTCTATCATAGAGCTTCTAAATGCTTGGCATTTCCTGTAATGAGACTGGTAAAGGTGTCTTTGGTTATGTTAAGAGTGACTTTTGGAAAGCCCTGAAAGCTGGGGGCCGGTTGTTAGAGGAACCAACACCGTGATTAGAGGTTGGAACTTTCAAGCCCACCCCCTGACCTCCAGAGAGGAGGGGCTGGAGATCGAGTTCCATGACAAATGGCCGATGATTTAATTGATCATGCCTGTGTCACAAAGCCTCCAGGAAAGCCCAAAGGCATGAGGTTTGGAGAAACTACCGGGGCAGTGAGCATGAGGAGAGGTGGGGCGTGTTTGCCCGGAGAGCATGAAGACGCTGCAGTCTTCCATCTGGCTGTTCCCGAGTTACGTCCTTTCATGATGAACCAGCGATCTAGTCCGAGTAAGTAAAATGCTGGAGTCTTGTGAGCCACCCTAAGAAATGAATTGAGCTTAAGGAGGAGGTCATTGAAACCTCCAGTTTGCACCTGGCATCTGAAATGGGGGCAGGGGCTGGGCAGTCTTGTGGGACTTAATCCTACACCTGCAGAATCTGTTGCTACCTTGGGGCAAATAGTGACAAGTTGAGTTCATTTGTAGGATGTCCACCTGATGTGGGGAAACCATGATAGTTGGTGTGGGAAAGAACCCCTCAACACCCCCTACCCCACAACATTGGAATTGGAGTCAAGAATTTTACCAGCATTTCAACAAACAAAACAATTGGCGAAGTGGGCCGGTGTGGGGCGGCCTTGGGAAGGGTGAGTTTTGGTCCTCAGTCTGCCGCTTTCACACCCTCCTCTTGCTGTGATTTTCTTCTCAGTGCTCTGCTCTGGGAACACCTGCTCTGAGGTTTGGATCTGACCTCAGTCATTTGTAATTTAGTGTAAGTCACGTTTGCTGACCAGACTGCATGCCCTTGGGGGGAGGGACTGTGTCTGTATTTCTTTGTATCCACACACTTGTTCCAGTTCAGATTCCTGCAATAATGTGCCGTGGGCATTTTAAAGTGGCACAATGTTGAAAAGCATCCGCTTTGGCACCATTGATGGCAGTTTTGAGTCTGCCACTTGCTAGCTGTGTAACTTTGGGCAACTCCTGACACATCAGCCCTCAATTTTCTCATCTATAAAATGGGCTTGATAATTTTAAACTTAATACATTTGTGAAGACTATGGGGATGGGAGCAGGGGAGCACACATACACAAAGAAAACCCTGGGATTCTCTTGTGGAGGGCGAGCCCCTTGTAGTACAGGCTTCCCCGGTTAGGTGAGTGTTCTAGGAAGCCATCTGCTCCAGTGTACTAGCCAGGGTTCTTGGGAGAAGCTGCGTTCGACTACAGTGGGGTTGTTTTAGAGACTCTTTCAATGTGTTTGCCCATTTCTCATTGGTGGATTTACATGAACAATGTGTGGCATGACAATGCACCTGCTCACACCACCCTGAGTGTTCAGTTTTTGACCAAAAATGGCATGACCCCATGACACACTCAACCTTACCCCAAGTGATTTTTTTCCCCCTAGATGAAAAAAGTCCTCAAAGGGAAACTTTGCCCATGTGAAAGAGGTGAAACAAAAAGATGGCAGAAGGGGAAGCTGGGATGGCTCAGCAGGTTAAGTGCTTGCTTTGCAGACCTGGAGCCTGAGGATCAAATCCTGACCCCTGCCCATGGGGACCCATATGCTAAACTGGGGTGTGCCCCCAGTTCAGTTCTTGCTGGTACCTATGTGGGAGGCTCCTGGCCTAGTTCCTGCCTTGCGCAGCCCTGCGCCCACCTGTGGAGTGAAACTATATGGAAAACTAATACTGTCAACTATGGAGACTGCTCTGGGCCCTCCCCCTTCTCTCTGTCTCTGTCAAAAAACAATAAAAATAAATCTTTAAAAACAAAAAAGATGGCAGAAGCACTAAAAGGCATTAAAATCGACGAGTTCAAAAAACTTTTGAACAATGGAAAAAGTGTCTCGATAGGTGTATCGCATAAAACAAGGAGTACTTTGAAAGTGACTGAGTTTAAACGTGTAAGAATAAATACACAGTTTTTAATAAATACATTTGTTATTTTTTGAGTCTCCCCTCACGTATAAGGTAATGCGTAAAGAGGACTTATACCAACAATACCCTACCTGGGATATCGAGAGTGTTCAAGGAATGGGACTTGTTACTGATTGTAGCTTTGCTTTCCTTCCTCATTTTATCTGGTGAGCTGTTGGGGAGCTTTTGGGAAGCCTGTTTCCCAAAAGCTGCCACTCTGACAGGCCTCTTTCCAAGTCGCCTGGAGCTCACCTCCTCTAAAGTCTCCGGAAACACCCCCTGAGGGTCCTTCTTATGCCTTCCCATTCTTTCACCAACACTGGTGCTGAAACAGCCTTGAGGCCTTCTTCCTAAACCTCTCCATGAAGTTGAATACCTTGCAGAAGCCTCTGGCCTATTTTAATTACATTATTTCATTCAATATCAGGCGGAAAGAGCACTTGACAGGGTCTCAGCTCTGACTAAACGCATTACAAAAAAATCAAATAGTACAGATTACGGCATAATCCCCATGGGAGACATTGATAGAATTCCCTCTGCTACCCTTTCATGTTCCCACGTTAGTTCATAAACACACGGTCACAGCATCAGCTTTTCCTTTTCCTCCCTGAAGGCTCTTTAGTTGCCTTCACCAGAGAGACTAAAACTCGGAACATAACAAGATGCTGGGGAAGAATTTGCCATCTTAATTTTCAGGGCTGGAAGGGACTTTTGACACAACCTTGTCTAATTTGTATAGCTTATGTGGGGTGGGGCAGAGGTCTAGAGTAGGAAATGGCTTGGCCTGTGTCCCAGGACTTCACTTCCAATGAGCTCAGCTTGAAAGAGACACATTCTCAGTCCTGGACAAGTACTGGAGACACGGTGAAATGAGGCATGGCACATTCAAATGAGCGGGCCAGGGTGGTTAAGGGTGGTGCTCTGTGCTCACACTACCAGGGATTGAATCCCTTAGTCCACGCCCTGCCTTCTGCCTCGGGCTAGTTACTTAACAGTGCTGGGACTTTTGTTCCTTTACCTCAAATGAGGGATAATTACAGCACCTACCTCAGAGTGCTGTCGAGTCAGACTACAGTTTGCTAGAAAGCTTAGTACTGCACCTGGCACATAGTAAGTGCTCAATACATTTTAGCTACTCTTGTTGCTGAAGAATGAAAGAAAAGGCTCCTATTGAAATGGGAGTGCGAAAGCCTTGTTTTAGCACTTTCATGGCAGTGGTTGTGTGCTCTTCATAGATAAATGAAATCCTGGCCCTGTAAATACAAAGTTCCAGAGGTCCTTTGTTTAAGGGCAGACAGGTCTTCTGATGACAGTAGAAGGGCAGGTGTCAAAGGATCGGCTCCATCAGAGAAGAGAGGGCTAGAAATGATGCTCTCTGGTCCTTTGAGGGGTTCAAATACAAAGTGAATTTAAGTGCTTTAAAACGGTGGGAGCTCCGTGAAAAGGAGGTGCTGGTAACAATAATAAAACTAATATTACCAATATTACCAAGTATATTAACATCTATTATCTCATTTGATTCTCAAAGTTATATATGAATATATAGTGTGTAAATTTTATGTAGTAGGCTGCCAATAACTGGGTAAACAAATGAATATCTGGATAGGTATTATCACCTCACTTGAATGAGGGCAATTAGGGATTTAGTTATCGTTTGCTATTGTGACAAACCACCCCAAAGTTTACTAGCTTAAAGCAACAATGACTCATCCTTTATGCTTTTGTAGGTTGGCAGGGCGCCTCTGCTGGGTTTTCCTGGATTCAAAATACTGGATGCTGATGGGTCAGTTGGATTGGAAGGTACATGAAGGCGTCACTTGTATATTTGGCAGCTGGTGCTAGATGTTGTTATGCCTTGCCTTTTCCTGATGTGGCTTCTCTTCCAGGAGGCTGCATTAGCTTCCTCACATGTAGTCTCAGGGGAGCATTCCAAGATGGTGGAGACGGAATCCCCAAGGCTTTGAAACTGTCACAGTGTTGCTTCCACCGCATTCTATTTGTCAAAACAAGTCATAGGATCAGTAAGATTAGAAGGTTGGATCAGCTTCCCTGTTGAAGAGAGAAGCTACAAAGAATTGTAGCTACATTTAATTTACTAGGAGATCAGCAAATCTTTGACTAGCACTTGGTTCAAGGTCCTAGAGCCTATTAAGACTCAGGGCCATAATTTGAACTTGGGTCCTGTGACTCTAGGATTTGTGACCTTTTTTTTCCTGTAGCACCTTTGATGCAAGAGTTAACTTAGCTCAGGGATGAGGCAAAGGTGTTTTCGCACTTAGATATCATGGGACATTGGGCACCTGAGGTGTCTGTTGAATAATGTCATAATCCCAAGACATTGTGGTTTGGACATAACCAGTTCTTTGTTTGTATTCAAAGGTATCATATACCAGGGCTGTCTGGAAAGTATCAATGGCTGGATTTTTGCCCGACAGATCTCATTTACGTGTGTAATTCAGTGTATAGCTTTTAAAATAAGAACCAAACAGAATGGTTTTCCCTTCCAGGAGAGCTACTGTGCCCATGTGTGGTTTAGTTGAAGAGGCATCTGTTTAATTTTCATCCTCTCAATTGTTCACAGAAATCCAGGCCTACGAAAATAAGCCCTCTGAAAATGGCCAGGTTTGAGTAAAGGTCATGTGTTTTGCAGCATCTGAGCAGATGAAACGAGAAAGGCTATAAGCAAAACGGATCGAATGCCAGGTCATGAGGGGCTCGTTTAAAACCTGAGAAGGAACAGGTTTGCTGAATACAACAACAGGAGGGGAATCTGCCCTAACACATTCCCAACTGGAGTGCTCTCTTCTGAGCAACAGGAGAAGAAAGTGATTCACAAAATGAGTTGCTGAGGTCCAGTGCTGTGATGGCAATTGTTAGAACTTGATTGTGGCCTGAAAATGTACTTAATGTCCCTAAAAAATGGTTTCTACACTAGAGGAGAGTGTAGTGAAGACCCCATATTCAGTGTCCTGCTCTCACCTGCTGAGAAGGAAGGGGCATCACAGCTCAGCCTCTGCAGTGCTGATGGGCAATGGATGGGAGGACAGAGCTGCAGAAAGTGCAAAGGGCCTGAGGTCACCAGGGAGAAAGGACCCGAATGCTACACAGTGAGAGGCTGTGAGGAAGGGGTGTGGAGGGCTTTTATTGTGCAGTATTGTCTGTAGTTGTGGTGTCAGCCCCCTTTTGTGCGTCTCCAAGAAATCTTTACCCAAGACTTTGTTACTCTTTGAGGCTTTTGGAGAACGATTTGTGTTTAATTCAAATATGACTTCGCAGGGAACAGCCAGAAAGCAGGAGTTGGAAGACTGAGTTTTATCTGGGTTATGCTAGCTTTCTCCTAATCTTATACTTTCTAGGAGATTTTGACCTTTCCAACAAAAATTAGGGGTGGTATTACCAATTGTACAGATTTTATTTCCTAGTCAAGTTAATTTTGTTGTTAGGGTGTTTTACTAGTGGTGAGTCCTAGTGTCTGTCTACAAGGCTCTTGCTGGGAAGTGTGCTCTGGGCTCACAGTGAGAATTTAAGATACTGCTGCCTCAGGAGCAGGTTTTTCGAGGTCCCAGCGCAGGCTGCTTTGAGCTTTCACATCCGGTCGCTGGCCTGCTTTCCCGAGCACGATTTTGCAAGGCATGTGGAAACCATGATGATGCCCTAGAGCCACCCTGACTTTGGAGCCAGCAGGCATTAAAGTCACAGCCATTTGCCTTCCCTGGTGTCTCTAGACAAGCTTTGCCACTCATGTTAGACCCTATTGTCATCTTGCTCATTTCCCACTTGCTGCCTTTTCATGCGCTTTTTGTGGCTATGGGAAAGGGGATCTTAGTAGAGGGATATTTGGGTGAGGGGAGAGAATGAGGGGTTTCCCTGGTAATAGTCAAAGCCATTCTGGTGATGAAAGCTTATATACCAGGGCTGTCTGGAAAATATCTAGCCATAAATGCTTCTATTTTTCATATTACATGGCTGGACATTTTCCAACAGCGCGTGCTCACACACACACACGCACACACACACACGCACACACACACACAGGTTCATCAGCTCTTTTAACAACCTTTGGATGTAGGAGTATCTAAATTTTTCATGGGCTGAGAGAAATTAAACAATACAGGTTACACAATAAGTGGCAAAGTTGACGTTTGAACCCATCTCTCTGGGCATACTTTCTTACCCCTCCTGCTACTGTGTCCCTTCTAAATGGGAGTCCCAGGTCTGGGTTCTAATCAAAGCTGGTTGCTCTTATGGAAGTCATTCCCTCTGATCCGATGTCAGTTTTTCATCGGAAAGTAAAACTTGGACCTAATCTCTGAAGTCCATTCCAGGTGTATGAATCTGTTATTCAAGTATTTACAGACACATCCTAGCATGCTAAGCTTAAGATAGGAAGGAAGGCATTCTTGCCTTCTGGTGGGCAGTGGAATGAATGGATCATACTCTAACAGGAGAGAGAAAATGCAGGAGTAAATAAGATTACAGTGCAACTAGCAGAGGTGATACTCAAAACAGTTAATATAATAACTTATTTAAACCAAAATATAAAATAATGTAAAACTAAATTTTAAAAGTCCTCTTAGTCCATATATTATATATTACTTAAAAGTGTTTGGAAAATGATACTAGTTGTAATGCCTATCACTGACCAAATTATTCTAATTTCTAAATCACGAATTGAGTTTTAGATTTTTTTTCAGCTTTGAGCTATAATTGACATATAACACTGTGTAAGTTTGAGATGACAAGGTGTTGACTTGATATGCTTCTATATTGTGAAATGATTGGTACCATAATGTTACTCAACTACTCCATCACATCACATAATGACCATTTCTTTTTATTTATTTATTTTTTGTGGTGAGAATATTTAAGACTTACACTCTTAGCAACTTTTAAATATATAAAAGTGTCATTAACTATAATTACTTCACTGTACATTAGATCGCCAGAACTTATTTATCTAACTGGAGGTTTATACTCTTAGACCATCGTTTGCCCTTTTACCCCATCCTCAGACCCTGGTAACCTTATTCTGGTCTGTTCCTGTGAGTTCAGCTTTTTTTCCCCAATTCCACATGTAAATGATATCACAGTATTTGTCTCTCTCTGTCTGACTTATTTCACTTAGCAAAATGCCCTCCAGATCCATCCAAGTGTCAGGAAGTTCTTCTGTCTCATGGCTAAATAATATTGCACTGTATATATACACCCCATTTTTATTTATTTATTTATTTATTTATTTTGAAAGAGAGAGAGAGAGATACAGAGACAGAGAGAGAACTGAACTGGGGGAGCTCCCAGTTCAGCATATGGTTCCGCACGGGCCGGGGCCGGGATTCGATCCTCGGTCCCCGGTGCTGCAAAGTGAGCGCTTAACCCACTGAGCCATCCCGGCTTCCCCTCCACCCCATTTTTATCCATTCATCTGTTGATGGACCCTTAGGTGGTTTCCATATCTTGGCTACTGTGAATAATATTGCAGTGAACATGTGAATGCATATATCTCTCTGAGATCCTGTTCTTTTTATTTCTTTTGGATATATACC
>PVKE010043206.1:0-13456 GCA_004027555.1 Craseonycteris thonglongyai | reverse complement strand
AAAATGTTCTCTCCTGTGTGTGTGTCCTATATGTTTAATATATTTAATGTCAGCAATTTTTACCAGAAGATAGAGCTACTGGGAAAGATCTTGGACTACAAATCTAGGTCATGACTTGATTTTGTCTGGACCCCTGATTGGGTTGTGTGATTTGGAGAAAGGGACTTAACTTCTCTAGGTCTCATTATTGCCAGTTGTAAAATTGAGACCATGGATAACTTTGGGCTTTTTGCGTGAACTTAAAGTTAGAAAATATATTCATGCAAAGTGTTTATCATAGTGCCTAGAGCTTAATAGAGTAACAATAAGTTAAATATCATCTGCCATGTTCTTTCCTAATCTTATAGTATGTCTTGTTCCCACAAGAAGGTAGAAACACAGTTTCTGTTTAAAAAGCTATGCTGAGTTATGCTCCAGAAGACCACAGACTTTTTAAATAGCTCTGCCTCCTAATCTCTAGTCTGAAACTTTTGTCCAGCCCTTGGTGATTAGTTCTTGCTCTGCTGCCTGGTTTCTGTTTTATGCCTTACTACCTAGTTTCATAAAATTTATACTTCAATTTTAACATCAGATTGGTTGAACTTCTGCTTTAGCCCTGGTTGGCATCATTTAGGTTTGCTTTAATTCATGCTCTTCACCCTTAACAGCCCTGTCATAACCGCTAGATTTGGATCCAAGGATCCCAGCCTTAGGCTAGCACCATATCTCATTTTTCCAGGAGAGGAGTTTGAGTAATGGTGTTAGTTAGTGAGGTGCTTTAATGCAAATTTCACCTATAAGAAAAGAGTCTCATTGTATTGGTTTGCTTAATGTGTGACTTTTTAGGAATATCATGACTACTCATTACACAGCTCTCAGATCACCACCTCCACAGCCATTAGTTTTGCTTCTCTGTATTATTCATGATCTTATGAGTGGTGCTGATTAATAGGAGAAACTTTGAGGAGGACATATTCACTTTGCCTTCTCAATAAATATTTATTATGCAATTTATATTATGCCAAGGGCATGGAGTAGTGGGTTATTGGCTCTTACCTCCACACTGTCTCATCTATTCTCTTTTGTGTACTATAAACTAGAAGGCTGCAAAGAGCAATTTTCAGACTTTCTCACCAGCTGAGTTTTGGTTAAGCTTTGCCAATGACTACTCTGACCAGGAGTAGAATGGCAGAAAGAAAATGGATGACATTCTGCCTTTGGCTCCAGCAGAAGCGTACTAGTCATATTTGAAGAATTAAAGAAGTCCTATACAGCTGGAGTAGAGAATGGTGAAAGGGCAGAGGTACAAAAAGACTTCATACAGTTGGGCAGAAACCAAGTCATGCATATAGGTCCCTGGTGGTGTTGATAATGGCTTTCCTATCGTTCAGAGCATAGGAAGCTATTAGTAGTTTGGAACAGAGGACTGATATAATGTTTTATGTTGAGAGCAATTGGCACCTTTGTTAAATATAGTCTGTAGGGATGTGGAAGCAAGAGCATATTAAGGGGATCAGTTTGGAGGTTTTATAACCATGTGAAATGTGCTATGGTTTGAAGCAACTCTAGTTTCACAATTTGCTTTAATTTCATGGCATCTCTGTATTAACAAGTGATTCTACAATTGCTAAAAAAAGAAGGGTGTGGGGGTCACAAGCATCAGTAATGGCAATTTAGTGACCATCTGAAAATAGAACAAGTCACATCTACATATGTTTCACTTGCCAAAGCAAATCTCACTGGCATACTTACTGTCAGGAAGGTAGGAAAGAGCAAAATGTCCTTTTATACAAAAGTAGGGGAAAGCCAGACGTTGGTTAACAACAACAACAAACAAGTAAACAAACATAAGTAAATAAATAAAAATAAAAAGCCTTCCAAAGAGTGTCTTTCAGTAATCTACAGGAAAGATAATGATAGTGGTGGTGGAATTGGTAAGAGATGGTCAGCTTTGAGATGTGTTTAGGATGCATTTTGATGTCAGATTGAAAGATATATTGATGAATTGGAGATGCAATGTTAGAGAAGTAAAGTAGTCAAAGATGACTACTGAGTTCAAGGCTGAATTAATGAATGAGCAAAAGAGCCTCTTACTGTGATGGGGAACCCTGAAGAATTGAAAGTTTGGATATGTCAAATTTGAGGTAAAAAAAAAAAAAGGCATACAAGTGAGGATGCCATGAATTTAGCACTCACAGGAGAGGATTGAAACAAATTTGGGAGTACATAGCAGAAGAGGACATTTAAACAATTAGACAAGAGAATGAAAAGTTCAGGACTAGACAAGTAACTGAATTTGAGAAGTAAGTGAAAAGGTGATGTTGAAAATGACAGGATTGTTTGGAAGCTATCAGATAAGATGATAATGATTTCAATTTTAACAATAAAATGAGTAGAAAGAAATAATGCAGTGTTGAGAAAATGTACTCCTGTTTGAACATTTTCAGAATGAGGCACCTCTGGATGTTGAGATCATTGTGTGAGAGAAAGAAGTAAGAGTGAAGACACAATCTTAGGAAAACTTTTTGTACTTAGAGAGGAAGAAATTTTGAAAATTTTTCCATGAGGAAAAAAAAATAAAACAGTAACACATCATCATAGAAATCAAGATTGCTGAGAGCTTCACGATGAAAGACGTGTCAAATGCAGCAAAGTTAGAAATACATGCCTAAAATATAAAGTTTGAATTACCTGATATCGCATGGGTTTAAATTACCTATAATTTTTTGTCCTCGACTCAACTGACTTAAGTTGATTGCAAGATAAGATGATTTCTCTGCCTTCTAAAGAATCGATGAGCTTACAATAACTTAGTTATTCAGAGTTTCAGAAGAAAACGAGTGACTTTTTCCTGCTGCTGTGAAAAACCAAAACAAACCAAAACAAAAAAACCTGCTAGTATAAATAATAGTATCTATTTAATGAGTTTTATACCAGGCTTTATTGTATTCTATGTCTCTTATGTGTATTATCTTATTTAATATTCACAGTAATTAGAGTTAAAAATATTGACCATATATTCTCCTGTAGCTACTCTTTTTTCTTCTTTCCTTTGTACCAAAGTTTCTTGAGTTAGCTAAACATTACTGTCTTTTGTTCCTCCTTTTTCATTTTCTTTTGAACCCATTTCAATAGGGCTTCATCTCCATCCACTGTTTCACCAAAATTTCTCTTGTATAGGTCAATAGTCATCTACTTATTACCAGATTAAAATAGTCCTCTTCTCATTACTTATCTATTGATATCATTTGATAGCATTTGAATTATTTTCCCCCTAATCTTATGGCATTCTCTGGGTGCTTCTCTTTCTTCACTAGCCATTTCTTCTTAGAGACCTTTGTTATTTTGGTGTGTGTGTGTGTGTGTGTGTGTGTGTGTGTATTTATTTATTTATTTATTCATTCATTCATTTATTTATTTATTTATTTTACTGATTTTCTCTAATGCCTTATTGCTCAGTTCTTAGGTGGTTATCAACATTGCTTACCTAGAGGATGTCATTCAGTGCTGTGACCTCAGATAATAGCTATACAGTGGTGAATTCCAAATTTACATTTCTCTCTTTTACTAAACTTTAGACTCCTATAGGCAACAACCTATTAATGAGCATCTTTATTGTGTCCTTAACTTCCCTCCCTCAACAACAGGTTCTTCCTCTAATTTCACCATTTTTGTAGATGACCAGATATTGAGGAAGAATAACTTCTTTTTCTCTTCTACCCCATAGTCAATATGTTACTAAATTAATTTAAGTCTACCTCCTTATTATATTTAAAATTTGATAACTTTTCATCATGTCCACTGGGCTACAATTATTTAACTTCTTAATCCCCTTTCTCCTTCCATTGTTTCTCTCCTATAGACTTTCAGGACTATTCTATAAAATATGAACAAATTCTATAGAAAATCCTTCAGTGGCTTCTCATCTCAAATTATAAAAATTTTACCTTGAGAGAAGGCCCTGTATGATTTTCTACCTTCCCACTCATTGCCTACTTGCTATCTTTTAAATTAGCCTTCTATCACTTTGTTTTTTCTCTTCATTGAATCCTTACTGATTGCTCTGCTATTATTGTGTATCCATACATGTTCTTAGCTTAGGGCTTTTTACATCCTATACTCTGCCTAGATTTTTTTTCCCCTTAATATCTACATGACATGCTCTTTGACTTCCTTTGGATCCTTCTTTCTTCGTGAGATCTTTTTTTGACCACTTTTTCTAAATATTGACAGCCTCGCCACCATCTTGTACTTTTACCCTTTATACTTGTATCCTATATTATTTCTGTTGCTATAACCCCTTGACAATTTATATCTTTATTTATGTATTATCCCCTTCCCCATGTGAGTTTCCTTAAGTCAGAAGTTATGCTTTGTTACTACTATGGTCCCAGTTCTTACAACATTTTATTTTATCTTAGAGGTAGGTGCTAATATTATCCTCACCTCCTGAGTAGACTCAGAAAGGTTAAGGGCCTTGCTCAGTTAAGGGCAAGTGGTGAAGGTGGAACCCAAGTCAAGTAAGTCCAGAGCCCATGCTTTCATTAAATATGTTGAATATTTCTAAACTTCCAACCTTCTATTCAAATCTCTGACTCTGCCCAGTGCATTTTCAGTGATTTGTGTGGCCCTTCACGTCTCCCCATGACATTTATTTTAGCCTGATTTGATTTATACAAAAGCACTGATGGTGGTAAGATGTGTAATGACATGGTCTCCTATCCCTAAAAGCCACTCTGTCATCCTTGAGCAGTATTTCACAATCTACAGGGAAGACTTTATTACCAACTCCAACAATTAAGAATTGGAAAAATTTCAATAGACCACAGGGCAAATGTCCTTATTAATTTGATTCACAAAAATGAGAAGAAATTAGGTCATTGAAAACAACTATGATGCATTGAAGCATTTGAGACTTTAGGAGAAATAAATAGAATAAAATGAATAAAAACTAGGATAACTGATATAAACTATCTTCACACTCTATTTATGAAGATTCCAGAAGAAAAACGATCACAAAGAGAACTGGAAATAGACACAATGATCTCTTTAATTTTGGCTATAAATGTGCTTAACCAGATATTTTTAAATACCAAATTCATCTTAAAAGACAAGCATTCAGCAGATACAGTGCCACTAATATATTTTTTATTTGCATCAACTATCTTGGTGAATTGGAAAGTTGTATGAGAAAATGCCAATATAACACACTTTGATAAAAAAGTAAACACCATCTTTTTACATATGTGCACAAATAGCAAAGTAAGCATATCCAAGTCACTATATGAGTATTTCTGAGAATCAGTATTGCTCCAGAAATATATCACTTAAATTCTATATCTCTGTTTATGCAACTAAAACTAAGCTGTATTTGAATTGCACATTTAGAAAATTCTCAGTTACTTTCTCTGTGGCAATACAATGAACTACAAGTTCATTGCTTTAGATTTTATATAAATTCAATGAGTTGTTAACAAGATCAGTACAATGTGAATTGATATGAATATAAATGTTTTTATACTTCTCACTGCTACTTGTCCCTTCTGCCCTGTACTTTAAAAGTAGTGTTTTCAAAACACCTTCCATTTCTTAAAAGTAAATCATCACTATCATTTGATGTATGTTTTCAGCTATAACAAGTCTTTGAAAAATTGCTTGGATAGCCAAAAGGAAATAGAAAGGAACACACCTTTTGTAATACATTTATCATTGTCTTTCCTTAGCAATTTCTATGCCTTAGAACATAAAACCATGGGGCAAAATAAGTCAGAAAATAAACTAAGTTTACAGAATAGAAGAAAAAATATTTTAAAAAGGTTTAATGGAAATGCATTTAAAATATACTATTGCCCTTAAAACTGAGACAAAATTGTATTTAATTTTGTTTATTTTTAATATTTAACATTTTAAATGTACTGATTTATAGATCTAGAGCTATCACTGAAATAAATTTCTATTTACAAAGAAATTTCTGAAAATGTCAGGTTCACTTTTATCTATGTACATGCATATATAAAGATGAAAAGATAATCTGTTCTATGCACAAGAAAAAATAAGTCTTGAATATTATTGGACCATTTACTATATTATGATGCTGTAATATCATTTAAAGAATTATCTCCATTTGGGAACAACATAATTGCTTTGTTAAAGTACTGTGGTTAGTCATGGGATATAATGTATTTGAATACTTGCACTTTAGAAAAAATATTTCTATCTTGTTAATTGGAATCTGCATCCATTAAAAGTTTAGCTGGATACATGCTATAAATACCTGCTGTTTAAGAAGCATAAATTACCTTGACATGCTATTCTATGACAAATAGATAAGCAGATAAAAAAGATAAAATAGACCAATTAGGAAATGATTAAATGAGTACATAACATAAGGGATATTTAAGTCATCTATGAAAAGTGAATGTGAATATTCTTTTTACCGTAGTTTATAATTGGAGAAGACAGTAGTTCCACATATTCAAATATGAATACTAGGCAAATCCAAAAAATTCTACAAGAGAAAACCACTTTTACCATTCCCCACATTATGACTAAAGAAAAACAGATTTGTACAAAATTGTTGTTTTTTGGCTTATTAATACACATATAATTTAATTCTGACCAAGTGCAAATTCAAACAGTCATGCTTAATAATAATTATTTTTCAATTACTGTTCTATAACTGTTTTTAAGGCTGTGTTAATGAACAGTAGGTTGAGTAAAAATTATATTTCTAATCAATTTAAACCCTTTTGGAAACAATGTGGGTATTAATCAACTAAACAATATATTTCTTGCCCCTTAGAGAAACTCCTTTGGCCTTTACAAAATGAGGTAATAATAGATCAGTATGAATGTATTATAAACTTTTATAGCATTGTTTCCATTTGATCTATCAGCCACGGTAAGTGGCTTCAAGTAAGAAGGCATGATAAGACACATTCTGTGTAAATAACAAAAACAAAAGGACAGATCTGCCTTTGTTATTTCTAGACAGAATACCTGGATGATTTTTCCAAGACAAGGTACAGCTGGAAGTATTATTTCCAAAGTGAATCTATTAGCACTCAAAGTTAAGTCATCAGTTGTGGCTTGGATGGACAAAATCACTCAACAACCCAGGAAAAAATGGGTGGACAAGTCCATGACATTCAATGTCAGAACATTCTCATTGTAAGGTGTGGGTTCACTTCTCACAATCTAGGTGATCTTCTAGGCTCAAGACCTCAGTTTTAGTCTCTGTAAAATAGGATTAATATTGTACTCAAGTCACAGAGTTGTTGAATAGATTACGTGAGATGATATGTGTTAAATGTCTACCATCATGCCTGGTACAAAGAAAATGCTGAATACATACTTGTGTGTTATTACATCATCATCATCATTATCATCATTATCATCATCATCAATTATCATTGAATGAAAAAAGAGACCAAGAAGAGACAATTTGTATGGAAGATATAGCAATGACAAAAATAGGGCAGTTCAGGAAACTTAATTGGTGATCTCTGTGCATGAAGAAGATGCATCTGCTATGCACCCTCAGCGTGTGGTACCAGAGTAGGACAGCTCTGTAAAGCTATTGCTCCAGGCTAAAAATGAATAATGAGGAATGCACATAGCCCCCACACTGTCATCCACACTATGCAGCTACAACTGGTCTTTCAATACTAACCCTCTTGAGTCATGAGCTGACCATTCTGTGTCAGAAAAGTTTGTGCAATTTATATATTGGCCAAAAACATGACATCAAAGCACTACACTAAATGGAAGGCATGGGAAGGAATAATGGAGAGAGCAGTAGTTAATTTAGTTTTTAGCTATGTAGCGATCTAGCCTACATTCTTCTATTACAGCTGTGTTAAAATATAAAATATAAAATACTTATATATTTATAACATATTGCTATAATATTATATTTTATTTATATTTTATATTTTATATTTAATATTATAAAAATATAAAATATAAAATATAAAATATCCAACTTCTTTAAGAAGTAGAGACACAAAGGTCAGCTAAGATGACCCCTTATGTATATGCCCCAGAAATATTACAAGTATTCAAGTCATAAGGGTGGGTTTAAAACATCCCTAAAAAGCAGGATGTCAGTAGTGAGGCAGGTAGCAACTAAATTTTGTTTACTTGAGAGGCCACATGGGGGTGATACTAGTAGGGCAGGTAGAGAAAAATGTTTTGAAAGAGCTCCCTACAAAAGCTCCTGGCAATATCCCATGGTTATTGGATGCTAGAGGTGAAAACAATGGGGAGCAGAGTGATCTTCGTTAAATAGTAAATTGAATCATGTCACTTGTCTGCTCAAAAGTTTTCAAAGCCCTGTCTTTTCACTTACAAATAAATTCTACTCCTTACAGTGGGCTTGAGTGGCGTTAAATTAACTGATCTGGTTTACTTTTCTGATTTCATCTTTTATAGATTGTTTCATGATTGGCTCCTTTTCAATCTTTGGATCTCAGCTGAAATTTCACCTTTTTGAAGAGCTCTCTACTTCCCAATCACCCTTCCTTACTTTAATTGGTCAGTAACCATATCCTATGGGTGTTAAATATTTTTAATATCATCACACTTACAATGTTATACAAATAAAAAAATTATTTCAAGGCCAGCTCAAGTAACAGAGTTGTTGAATGGATTATGAGACATGTTTATCATAACCATGGCCGGTAGAGAGAAAACACTGGATACATACTTGTGGTGGCTATTATTGTATTATGACTTTGTGATTATATCATTTTCTAATTATATAATTATATAATCACCATCATTATAAATGACATCATCATCCTGTTTATCATCAAATGAGAGGAGAACAAAAGGGCAGCTGTGACAAAATAGGACACTTCAAAAAACTAAGTTGGCCATCTCTGGGTATGAGCAAACGTTTCTTTCATGTAGAGCTTGTTAATTTTTTATAGTATTTATCACTGTCAAAAATCACCTTTGTTAATTTGATTTTCTTTTCTATCTTTCCATAGCTCACAGTAATTCCCATGAAGACAGAATCTTCTCTTTTTCTATTTTGTACTGTCTCCACAACTCTGTAAAGTGGCTTTTAGGCATAAAATATAGAAATATACCATATGAGGACTGTCTGGAAAAAATCCAACCATTGTCAATATAACAAGAACGTTTACATAGTTGGATACTTTCTGGACAGCACTTATATATTTATAACATATTGCTAAATAATGTATAATCTAGTGTTCTATTAAAAATATTTAACTTTCAGATGGCCTGATCACTGACCAATCAGAACTGTCATATCGATGAAGCAGGATTCTGGAGTCCCCTGCAGTTACTGGACAGAACAGAGATTATCTGTCCATGGTCATCAAAACTGTTCCTGGAGGGAAACCAAGTTCAGTCTCCTGCTGCCTGCACCGTTCAGCCAATAGAGCACAGCAGGAGCTGGGTCACAGAATAAGCGTTTATTGCCAGAGCACCAGTGACCTGAGAAGGCAGCGGGTTTCACTCTCAAAGACGGCCTGTCTCCTCCAGCCACGCTGCTGGGCTGACCCCAGAGCCACTGCTGTGTCTAGTGGGCTGAGTCAGCTGCTCCCTGCAACCAAACCTCTGCGTTCCGGAAGTGCCTTCCCTTGCTAAGCAAACCTTCGTGTTCCAAGCTCTGCCTGCAAGCCAAACCCCCAAGTCCCAAGCTCTGCCCTTGGCTGCTGTTGTGCCTTGTGGGTTTAGCCAGCTGCTGCGACCCAAACGCCCATTTGCTGCTCTCCTCTGCTGCCCCTTGCTTCCACCCTCCTCCTGTTTTATACCCCTGCCTGGAAGGCAGTAGGCGGATCCTTCTTCCCCTGTCAGTTATGGCCCATTAGCAGCCATTACCCCACCCATGCTAGCTTTCAGCGCTTTGTCAAAGGTGGTCCATTAACACCAATTAAGCCTGTGCCTATCAGTCCCTTGAACCTTCATCCTGAGGAGAAGGCGCTTCATTGGGTGCCCTGATTTCCTCCTTCTAAAGCCCCTTCCCTTCTTTACCCTGTTGCACTCCTATTCAAATAGTAACCTACTAGTTGCATAATTGTGGGCATGTCCACGGGATGCAAAGCCATGATAGCGTAGATAATTGAGTGCTGGTCGTGGGGTTCTCAGGAGCAGAGGTTATGTCCAAACTGATGAAACAATTTAATATCTCATATAGCTGCATTAGTCATCAATTGCTGTATAATAAAATAAAAAAAAAAAAAATTATTGGTTTTAAACCACATACATTTATTATCTCATAGTGTCTGTGGGTTAGAAGTCCAGGCATGAAGTAACTGGTTTCTCTGCTAAGAGTCTCCCGAACCTTCAAAGATTTGGGTTAGACTCCATTTCATTCTGTAGCTCAGGGTCTTATTACAAGCTTATTATACATATTGGAAAAATTTAGTTCTTTTGAGTGTAGGATTGAAGTTTCTATTTTCTGGCATTCACCACCACTATCACCTCCTTGAACACTCACAGTTCCTTGTGACGTGGTCTTTTTCCAAGTCCTTCTATAGCCTTTATTTCACCATATAGCAGTTTACAAAAGTAGACAGGGTAGTCTCTAACCTCAGGGAATCTCTAGCCTCAGGGAAAGCCTAAACCTTTTTTTAAAGGGCTCAACTACTTAGGTCAGGCTCATTTGGGATAATCTCTCTTTTGACTAACTCAAGATCAAATTGATTAGTTATTTAATTATATTTGCACAATTTCTTCACCATTGAATATAATGTAAATTAATCACAGGTGTGAAATCATCTATATTCACAAGCCCCAAGTATTCTCAAGGGAAAGAAACAAAAAATGAAACAAACAAACAGTAAAACTAGGCACATACACTAGGGATATGGATCTTGGCAGTCCTTTTAGGATTGTTCAATAGCCTTACATTGAAGAACTGGCCTATTATAAGTGATTCATGGTGTGGTAGCCCTGTATGAGCTCAGGAATCTGGCAACCAAAGACACAATGACCTTGGCATTGAGGTCAAGAAAAAGAAATTAAACAGTATGAAAAAAATATATTTTTAATGATGCATTATTGTCTTAATAGCCTCTCTATGAAAACTTGATAGCCATTCAATTAACATTCTTATTTATTTATTTTTAACATTTTATTTGAAACAGCTAAAAATGCATATAAACGAAGAAAAATTTATAAAGGAGTTTCATAAACCACATATCTAAACATAATCCCAAGATATATTAGCATGCCTTTGTTTGAAATGTGTGGAAATATTTGTATAAACTACATTTGATCTTAAGTCACTTCAAACAATTGAGCAGCTATGTATTTATGCTCTGATATAGAAAACTTTTGTTTTTTAAGTGGAAACAAAAATACACTTTATATAAATACAAAAGGTTAGTAAACTTCTAAGTTGTTTTGGGGCACAAAGCCTTTCATGTCTATGATCAAATAATCATTTCAAATTATGTAACATTTTAGGACTTCCACTTCTATCAAGGAAAGAAGATGATATTTGGCCTCCCACCACTAACAATACAATACCAGGGAAAAAAAAATATCTGAAGCAATTGTTTTAAGTCACTAGAAAATAAGCGGAGAAAGGTGAAGATCCCTGAGAGAAGAGAAACAAATGAAGTGAGTCTTACTATGCCCCTGCCTTTCTGCATAGAGATGATTTCCAGACAGCAGTGCAGGGTGAGATCCAAGCAGAATCATGTCTCATTTAGTTAAGGAGTCAGAGATTTAAAGTTCAAGGAGACCAAGGCAGCCGAATTTTGCAGGGTGTAGTATTGGAGAGAAGGAAGCCACTGAGATAAAGAGCTTGAGAATTCTGTTAGGATTTCCTTGGGTTTTAGATAGGGATTGATCTGGGCACACATGCAGGAGAACTACCCACAGTCAGGGGAAGAATATCAAGGAAAGTGGAACGATTTCCTGAGTTTAGAAAAGCTTGGGGAAAATTGAAGTTCCATCCAATTGGAGTGGTATAACCTTATTGGGAACATGTGCCATTCAATAAAGACAGATGCAAAACGTTCATGTCTTCATAGTAGGGATAAAGTAGCCATGGCATAAAGGCTACTAAAAGAACAATCCTAAGAAAGCTTACAAACAAGTTTCAAAAGGACCAGCCAGACCAGCAAATAATGATACTTTGTGTAAAGGAAAAATTACATCTGATTGGACTGATGAGTCAGGCAGGACTTGTTTATTCAAGACTATTTCAATAAGGGACAAAAACTGAACTAAGTCCACTGAACAAAAAGTCAGGAGAGTTTGTAAGGACTGAGGTGAGCTAGTGGGACAGCATGGGAGGGCATGGTCAGAGGCTGGTCAATGCGGTGAGGCTATCTGTATTTGCTAATTGGTACTGACTGAGGTGAGGTTCCTATCCTCCCACAGAGACCAGGAGCTCTGAACACTGTTTTCTCTTGGTGGTTACATTTCAAAGAGATGGTTTTCAGCAACTTGAGAAATACAGTCCTGGATTATAGAAAATTTACACCCTAAAGAGGAAGAGGGGGGAAGCTGGGATGGCTCAGTGGGTTAAGTGCTCACTTTGCAGCGCCGGAGACCGAGGATCGAATCCTGGCCCCGGCCCTTGTGGACCCACATGCTGAACTGGGATCTCCCCCAGTTCAGTTCTCGTTCTCTCTCTCTCTCTCTCTCTCTCTCTCTCTGTCAAAAACAATAAAAAAAAAAGATTTTTTTAAAAAAAAAAAAGGAAGAGAAATGATTTGCAATTGTAACTTTCTTAACTTTAGTGCTCTAAAAGCAGGCGGTCAAGGGCTTGGTAGTCAAGCAGAAATCTGTCTGAAGTTTGGTCAAGTTGAGGAAATATTAAGGTAGTCTTGGTCAGTGGTCAAAAAGAAAAACTGGCTGCCCTATGGACTTCAGAAACTTAGTTAATTAGGGCTCTCTCTCGCTCTCTAAAGGAAAGGCTGAAAGAGGGAAGTGAGAAAGAGAAAGAAAGAGCGAGAGAGAGGTCTAAAAGTAGCATCTGAGTCCCAGTCCGCAGTGTGTGAGGTTCACTTCTGGAATTTATAGTTTAAAGAGTCATTAATGGTCATTTTAGCTTAAGCTAGTTGGACTTATATTTCTGTTATTTTCTGTTATTTATTTATTATTATTATTTTTTTATTTAAGAGAAATAAGCCTTTATTTTCTTGTATCACAAATAAAGTTGGCTATGCTTGTTGCTTATTTCTGTTATTTTCAACCAAGAAGGTTGTAATTATTACCATAAAAACTTTCTGTTTTAAAACTTTAAGAATCTTCTTCTGAAAAACTCGATAGGAGATCCAAGATGGTGGCATGAGAGGAGAACGCCGATAACTGCCTGGGAAGGGCCTTGTGAACAGAGGGGAATCCACAGGGGAAACCCTGAGAAGAAACCTCAACTAAGAGAACCACACAACACGGAACAACACACAAAGGTCAGAAAAAAAGGGGAAAGCGGGAGAGGAAAAGGGAAGCAGCGGTTCGGGGACAGAGACTCGGAGCGCGGCCC
>PVKE010043205.1:0-13454 GCA_004027555.1 Craseonycteris thonglongyai | reverse complement strand
GGAGACTGAATTTATTTGTAATATAAGCAAAATAAATAAAAAGGACAAGCAGAGATCTTATATCTTCCTTTGTTTTTCTTCTCCTTTACCTGGAACATTGGTTATTTTCATATAAACACAATTCAATAAGAATTAACATTTATTTTTATTCTCACCTCCTGCCAAACCTATTTCATCGAAAAGAGGAAAAATCCACTTACATTAGGAAAAATTTGCTTGAGATTAAACGTATCACAGAATTGGTGATAGAAAGGAATAGGCACTGAGGTGCAGCACTAGACCCTCCTGATTCTAATGGTAGACTATCATTGAAACACTTCATAAAAGACTAAAATGTTAACAGTCAGATTTGAGAGACAAAAACCTCACCACCATATAGAGGTGGTTTTTAGTAATTAATATTTTACATCTTTTACCTAAAACTATGTATTTTAAAATTGTTTTTAAGGAGGATATTGAAATATGCATATGCCATGTTTGAATTGATGGGTATGCTTTAATTAATAGTCAGCTCTTTTATATTCAGTGTGCATAAATCTCCTCTACAGTCTTGACACAACAAAAAGAAAGCAAGACCTTTTTGCTTGCTTAGACATAGTAGGAACAGATATCACTATCTGGAAGTTGGTGGCCTACATATAGACTCACATAAGCTCCACAAATCTTGCTGACCCCCAGCCTCTGAGGATGAAAGCCTATCTAATTCATGTCATAATATCACTAACTAAGTCACTGGTAAAGCAGGGACAGTGGAAGCAAGCACAGAAAAAGGGAAAGATGATAAGTAACACTTTAGGTTTTACAGAAATTAATAAGAAAAATCCATTTGATTGGGGACGTCGGGGTGGCTCAGAGGGTTGAACTCTTGTCTTGCAGCCCCAGGGTCCAAGGATCAAATCCCAGCCCCAGCCTCTGCAGGCCTATGTGCTGAAATGGGGTGTGTGCCCAGTTTGATTCTCAGCAGGTCAAGCTCCATGTAGGCGGCCCTCTGGCCTGGTTCCTGCCCTGTGCAGCCCCACGCACAGCTGTGGAATGAAACTTTGTAGAAAACCAATGACATGCAACTATGAAGACTGCTTTGGGCTTTCCCCCTTCTCTCTCTATCTCCCTCTGTCAAAAACAATAAAAATAAATCTTTAAAAAATCCATTTGATTTCAGTATAACAATACATTTTATATATTATGATTTTATATTTCTTACATATATCAATACATATCCTTAGTGAATTAATTAAAATTGTACCATTACAAAGTTAGAAATATTTTTTTTAAGATTTATTTTTATTGTTTTTTATTTCTATTTTTTTATTTTTATTGTTTTGACACAGAGAGAGAGAGAGAGAGAGAGAGAGAGAGAGAGAGAGACAGAGAGAACTAAACTGGGAGAACTCCCCAGTTCAGCACATGGGTCCACACGGGCCGGGGCCTGGATTCAATCCTCAGTCTCTGGCGCTGCAAAGTGAGAGCTTAACCCACTGAGCCATCCTGGCTTCTCCTATTGTTTTTTTGACAGAGACAGAGACAGAGAGAAGGGGGAGGGCCCAGAACAGTCTCCATAGTTGCACATCGTTGGTTTTTCCACATAGTTTCATTCCACAGGTGGGCACGGGGCTGCACAGGGCAGGAACTGGGCCAAGGTCTTCACCCCGGTGAGAACTGAACTGGGGGGCTCTCCCCAGTTAAGTATATGGGTCCACACGGGCCGGGGCCGGGATTTGATCCTCGGTCTCCAGGGCTGCAAAGTGAGCGCTTAGCCCACTGAGCCATCCCGGCTTCCCTAAGTTAGAAATACTTGAAAGGAGGTTTCAGAAAATGACCTATAGATTATGAAGAGCTAAGCATTTGATGCAAAGCATTCTAGTATTATGAACCTTTGGTGAAAATTATCAAAAGTTACTCTATTCCTGAAATGAAAAGAGAAAAGGGAAGGATTGCTCATCCTCACATATAAATACTATATGTTTCTCTATATGAGTGTAAAATACTTTACTCTTCCCTAGACATATTATTTTAAAGTTAAGGCAATTCATATTATGAATACACTCATTAGATTTAAGTTTTCATATAGTGCTAGTTATTAGACTAGGACCTTTCAGCTCCAAACTTATGTGTATACACACATATAATACTGGGCTTGAGTCTTGATTGTGCATATTACACTTCCCCTTTTGTCAGCTGACTCCCTATTAGGTTGTGCCCACAGGAACCCTTTGAGAAAATCAGAATGCTGCAGGCAGACGGAGGGCTCTTCTCGTCCTGTTTGCCTACTATGCCTATAAGCGTCATTCAGCCAATGGCTCTTAATACCTGCAGAAGCAGTTGCTCCAGTTATCAGTACTATCATTTTCTTCAGTCCTAGAATCTGTGTTAACACAACACCTTCTCATTCTAGGTCTTGTCCAGCTTCTCAGGACCCTCCTTCAAGGGCCTGGTTCCTCTTTATCCTCTGGGTGGCAGATGCTCCATGCTACAGGCTGCACATTACCTCTGTGCTACCTTCTTGCTAGCCACAACTACCTAACACCATCAAAACCAAATCTCTGCCTTAAATACTCTCTGTCAAAATAACTTGACCCTAATACTTACATAATGTCTACTTAAACTATTAAAAATTCTTAATTCTTGAATTTAAAAGTTTCACAGTTAAGGAGTTAGAATGCAAGTTAGGATACATTTTATTCCAGTTGCATAATTTTGAGCAAAATAAAATACTCTTTAACATAAATACAAACTGAAATATATAACAACATATAAATGTATGTGTATATACACATATACACAGATAATATGTTATTTGTCCACATAAAAGTATTTTTAGATAAAATGTTATAATGTATATTAAAGTTTCTCAAAAGACATATGTAGGCAAATACCTGTCACTACTGTAAAATAAATCTTTTAAAATTACCTAAACTGCTGCACTCATCTTGCTTTGCAAATTTCAGAATTATATGTGTCTGTGTATCCAAAGATAACACATCCCATTTTTATATGCATTATTTACTTGAAAACTTTATAAAATGCATGTAAAGAATCAAATAAAAATAAACTACAATTAATAAAATAGCTACAAGTAAACAGAATTAGACTGGAACACATTTACTTTTCATCCTTTTATTCCTGGATACTCTGGGAAGTTTTTATTCAGAAAGTAGGAAAGTAGATTACATTTTTTCATGAAGATAGTATGGAATATATCTCAATAGCAATGAAGTACTGTTTATGCGTTCTGATACAGATTTCTCCAAGTTACTATCATTCCAAAGATTGGACACTTTTGCTAATAAAAAAAAGAAGCATGAACTAACTAGACAATTTCACCATAGTCTTTCCTTTTTTATTACCAACTTTGCTCTTAGCACTGAGCCACACACCTGATTCCTTCAAAATCTTACGCTCTCACTGATACTGCCTTCACTCAATGTCCTTTGTAATGGTCTGACTCCATGTTTGGTTTTCCATTTGACGGCTTTCAAACCCCACCACCTCCCCCTTTCCCTTCAGCCTGACATCTGGGTAAGTTGATAAGAAAGTCCTGTGTGTGATAGCTCAGTAGTTCAGTGCTTGTCTTGTAATTCTGAGGTCTGTGGTTTGATTCTCAGCCCCCAACCATGTAACCTCACATGCTGAACTGAGGCACAACTGGTAACTACAGGGATGGCTTGGCAACGAAGGTTCTTGTCTTCCAAGAGGGAGGCCCCTAGTTTGGTTCCTGTCCTATGTGGCCCCACATCCACCTGCGTGGAATGAAATTATGTCATAACTAATGATATACAACTGTGGAGATTGCTCTAGGACTTCTCTCTCTCTCTCTCTCTCTCTCTCTCTCTCTTTCTCTCAAACAATAAAATAAATCTTAAAAAAATTTGGAAGACAGTCCCAGGTACTCTTTCAGGGAGTGTCTGTGGAATCTTCAAACCACAGACACATTGATGTGCAGGGAATCTTAACCCCAGTCCTACCTTCCAACCACCATAAAACCCCAACTCAACCTCTTCTACTCTCTTATGCCATTCTTGGATCTTCAAGGGAGCCAACTCTGGTCTCTTCAAAAAGTCTCATTGTGTAACTAATGAACACTTTCATACCTTCTTGGTTCTAGTTTTGCATCTTTAGCCTCAACATCTGAACCAGTCTTTGAGTGTCAGTATCCCTTCTGCCAACACAGCATTTACTATTGGCATAGTAAATCGAATGTCTACACACTCTGTGATATTTATTCTGCTGCTTGTTGGTTAACATGTTTTGGGGTTGTGTTACTGCCTGCTGGCAGGCTCACACTGTGATTTACATTTTTTTGTGCTGCATTTGCAGAATTCTGTTGTACTTCTGTTATATACTTATTTGATCCTAAATCAGAAGTTCTAATTGGTGTTTAGGGACAAGAGCATATGGGATGGAGGCCCTGGTTAAAGTGGCCATAGGACATGAGTCTTTCTCTATGTGTCTCCATTTCTCTATCAATCAATAGTATTGAAATTACTGGCACTACCCAGTCAGCAACAGGAAAATGCACTGCAGTCACAGATTTGGCTAGTATGTTCCATTTGAGGTCTATTTCTAGAGATTTTCAGCTGCAGTTTGCTTTTGCTTTGAAGAGACCCAATCCATCTTTACCTGGCTACTCATGAAATACCTCAAAAATTTTCCTATTGCATATAACATATGAAGAAAAGATCTTAACCACAATAAACTTTCTTTAATAGCATGGCTATGACATCACACTAAAGATATCCTCCTCTGATGAGATGTATTTTAGACATACTCATTCAGGATATACAAATACAAAGGAGCTCACAAAAAGAAGATAGGTCCTTGCCTCACATATAGTACAATACCCTGCCACCTTAATTAAATTTCTGAAAATAATTTGGTAAATTAAAGGTTGTTCCACCCCTGACACTGTCAAGAGACAATATTGAACCTCTTAGCATTCACAAAATTAAAACTAACCCAACACCTTTTAGGTATTTTTGAATTCTAGAGACAACATATTTCTCAGTTACACATTTTATTTTAGCCAATTTTTGCTGTGACTTGAAAATTGGCCCACTTAAAATGAGGGTCTAGAATTTTTTTAAATTGCAATACTATAGCACTCGCATTAGTGCCCCCTAGAGAGTCATTCTGTGTAGAGGCTTTAGCAACCTCTTTCTATGCATCCTGGGATCTCTAGGCCACTTCATGATGACTATAAACTGCCCATGACCATCTGGCGCAAGAAACTGCTTTTTTCCAACCCAATCTATACATCATTAGAATAGCATTTACTGGCTGCTACTGAACTCTCCTGGAAACAAGAGGCTCTCCCAGGCCCCAAGTCTGTGAACCTATGTACCCAAATTCCCATTATGCCTTGCAGAACCTACAAGCTTGGCATGGTCACCAAGATCTCCTTGCAACAAAACAGAGCCAAGTCTGGGCCTTCTGGCATATTCTACCTGCAGGAAGGGGTGATCTCTCCTGTCTTCAGTTCCTTGCCAGATGCTGTGGTGCTGAATGATTAGGTCATCTCTCTCTCCCAATCATCTTGCCTACTGATGGACAACAAAAGGAATCTCTACGCTTTAGGAACTGCATTGCCACCACACACATGATCGAACTCCTTGGGGAGATGCTGCTTTTCACCCTTTAACCAGAATGTGCCTTATACAGGATGAAACCCAAGAGTCAGCGTAAGTGGATAAAGTTCAGGCATTCATTTTAGCACTGGATGGCCTGGCCAAAAATTAGTACCATTTAAACATTCTTACAGACTCTTGAGCTATTGCCAATGATTTGGCCATCTCTGGTCAGTAACAGCAACAAGTTCTTATCCAAGCTTTACCCCTTTGGGAAAAATACTCTTAGAATCTCCTAACTCCCATATAATAAATGAAGGTCACACATATTTCTTTATATATAAAGCAACAATACAAGACTCTGTACAAATCCCACAACGATGAGTTCAGGAAAAAAGGCACTCAATGGAAATTCTACCTCACTTATAGCCTCATGTCTGTAAGCATTATGAAGGACAGTAGTACCTTACTTAAATGAGCGCAAATTTAATCAAATGGAGCATGGAATGTCTGAGTCATCATCAAACATCATGAATTATAAAGGTCTGTAAGAATCATGAATTGTAATAGTCTGACTCCATTTTTTTTTTTTTTTTTTTGTAATTTTTGACCACAGATGATATTCAAGCCCTATTATTTCCTCTATCCCTTTTGCCCACATCTGGATGAGCTACAAAAGCTTGGATAATCCTTTCTTTGGCACTACAGAAAGGTACAAACCACACAATTCCCAACTCAGTGCAGTAACCCTCACCCTGGTACACCTCCTAGTCACTATAAAACACTAAGCCAGTTTTCTTTCTTCTTCACTCATGCCATTCTTGGACCTGCTCTGGAACTGACCTGCTCTCCATGGAAAGCTTCATTATGATGTGAGTAATAAAGTTTCTTATACCCTTCAAGTGCTTGTGTGATATCATCAGTCTCAACATTTGAACAAATTTTCTGTGGAGGTTCCATCCCACTTCCATGGACTGATTACAGCACTCCCCCTCCTACTTTTTGTTTTTGTTTATTGTGGTAAAAAAAAACAACATAATGTAAAGTTTCCCATCATAACCATCTTTAAGTATTCAGTTCAGTAGTGTTAAATATGCTCACATTGTTCTCTAGAACTTTTTCATCTTATAAATATAAACCTCTATACACATGAATAGCAAATCTCCTTTGCTAACTACCATGTTTCTATAAATGTAACTATTTTAGATACCTCATATAAGTGGAATCTTATTAACATAACATTTATCTTTTTGTGACAGACTTACATCACTTAGCATAATGTCCTCAAGTTTTGTCCATGTTGTAGCATTTGACAGAACTTCCTTATTTTTAAAAGCTAAATAGTAGTCCATTGTATGTATGACCCATTTTCTTTATTTATTTATCCACAAATATACATTGGGTTGTTTCTAACTCTTGGCTACCATGAACTGTGCTGCTGTGAACATGGGTGTGCAAATCTCCCTTTAACACCTGTTTTCAATTATTTTGGATATATACCCAGAAGTAGGATTGCTGAATCATATGGTACTCATACTTTTATTTTTTTAGTTACTTGCATACTGATTTCTGTAGTTATACCATTTTGTAATCCCACCAACAGTGCACGGGGGTTCCAATTCTTCTACACCATCAAAAACACATGAGTTTTTTATTTCGTTTTGTTTTGTTTGTTTTTAAATAGTAGCCACTATAATGGATGCAATATGATATCTCATTTTGTTTTGTTTAGCATTCACCTAATGAGTCACATATTTTCATATCCTTGTTTGCTACCTTTATTTGTATAGCATCTTTGCTCTTATTACTGTGTTAAACTCCTCCACCCCCAATCTTTTTATTCAGTTTCTTTATATTTATCCTTCTGGATAGGCTGAGCAGACCTACCATTTTATACAGGACAGAAAGCCACGATACTGTTCCATTTCAAATGGTACCTATAGTCAGCCTAGTCTCACTGGGCTAAATTCAAGGTGTCAGTAGGCTGACCATACATACTGTTTGAAACATTTAAAATGGTATGTCTAGTCAGCCTACTTTTGGAACCACAGATAATGTATTTTTTAAGCCATTCATGATTGATATGCATCACCCAGCATTCCTTAGTCTCATTGCTCATTAAATACTTTATATGTGTTCTACCTTCCCTAATGTAAAGCTAAATGAAGACAATACAACTGTTGCTCATTTGCTACTATGCCTGACCCAGGTTAGATGGTCTCTAAATAATCATGACTATCTGACTAATTGTGTGAGTCAAGTGTTTTTTGTTTACTTGTTTGTTTGTTTTGTTGCTTTGTTTTTCTGTTTGCTATGTTGGAAAGGAGAGTCTCCACTAGGAAATTACCAAAGTTACTTTTAATTATCATCATTTCCTTCTTCTGTAAGCATTTCTGTTAATGGGCCCAGAAGGAGAAAAAAAACAATGGTATTTTGATAGTGCTAATTTTAATGTAGCACTTAACTTTTTTGAAAAAGTTTATTGAGTGATGATATAATTATCAATAATTTTATGAAAAGAAAGTATTATATTATGTCCAGATTGCAAATGAGAAATAATGCTTCGGGAAGTAAGTAACTTGTGCAATAGCACCCAGCTAGCTTGAAGTGGAGCAGTGGCTAGCACTAGGAAGTTTGGCTGCAGAGTCCTGTTGTGTTGCCAAGGAGGAGATGGAATGAGCCATTAATCTATTTTCCTTCAAATGGGTGTGGGGCTATGCCATTAAGCACTTAAGGGCCAGAATTATAAGCTTCTCTGAAAGCATAACATGGTAAATTAAGTTTTACACATCTCTTTTAAGACTACAACTAAACGTATGCATTGCTTCTCCATTAATTCAGCCATTGAAGGAGAATATATAAACTAATCTTCTAAAGGGTACTTTTTAATCCATGTATACAGACTTTCCTTGTTCTGTATATTAATTAAAATAACCTCTTGCCCCTTTGCTTATATTAAATGCAATGACTATGATGTAACCTGGTTGTTCCTACATTTTACCAATTTTTTTTTTTTTTTGGTTAATTTAGTAAGAAAAATATGCTCAATTAATCAAGTGCTAATTTTTCAGGGAAAAGAAGTTTAGAAATTGATGATTCAGAAGCCATATTTGGTTCATTACATAATTTCATCAAATTCTAGATACTATTAACCTTTTTAATTTGTGCATTTTATATGTGATATTGCTACTTATCCAAATTTGTTGATTGAGTTTGAAGAAATGGATATTTCTTAATTTATTCACTGATTTGCTTATTTATTCACTTATGATTTATGGAGTAACTAGTCTCCAAACAAGTTTGAAGTAACATATAATATTAAAATACATAGGAAACAAGATAATTAAAATAAAAAGTTTGCTCAAAAACTAATTAGAAGGAAGAAGGGCAGAAATGTACTGTATATCTGAAGTTAATTATTTATTGTAATTGAACATGGAATCTCTTCATTTCCAGGTATACAACTTAAAAGAGAAAACATTTTGCATACTAAAAAATCAGTGACTAATTAAAGAAAACAAACAAGCTATTGTAATTTTTTTCCTATAAGTGTAATCTAGGGTATTTTTTACAAAGATTTCTACTTAAGGAACATTATCTTATTTGAATAGTTAATAAAAAAGAGTCATGATTTGCAAACATTTAGTCACCCACCTGTACATGCGTGCATGCACACACACATATTTGTTCATTAAATCTGTTTCTTCTCAGTATTTTCTATAATAATATTATCACATCCATTCAGATAATTCTGAAGCCCACTCCTGATCCCTCTCCTTCTCTCTTCCCTTATATAGAATTTATCAACATCTTCAGTCAGTGCTATTTCTATCATATATCCTGAATCCACCATCTCCTCTGCAATACCAGCCCAAACCAACATTATGTCTAACCAGGCCTATGGTTTTAGATTGCTAACTCTTCCTCTTACCCTCCTACATGAGCAAAGGACAGCAAGGTTGATGTTTTTAACTTCAAATCAGGTAATAACATTCCCTTGGACCCTTCACTAGCTTCCCATTGCAAATATCATAAAACTCACTGCCTTCTATGGTGTATAATAACCTACAAATCTCTGACCTCATCTGCTATCAGTTTCTTCCTCGTATACTATGTGTGTCAGCTATATTTTTTAAAGCCTCGGAACATAAACCAATCTTTTTTGTTCCTTGCAAGTATTGCATTTAAATGTCACTCTACCTGAAATACATTTTTTCCCAGAACTATGCAAGACTAGTTTATTTCTCATCACTTAGTTTTAAGTCCAAATTTTAGCTCCTGAAAGAAATTCTTTTCCCATTATTCTAACTAAAGTGTACCCCAATTCTGTTAACCTGATATGTTTACTTCAAATCATCAATCTTCATGTAAAACAACCTTATAGTTGCTGTACATATTTATAGTATGTACTTTTGAACAGAAGTCTTGCTTAACAATAAAATATTGTCACCACTAATATTACTAATGGTTGTTATTTATTAAGTGCTTTCTATGCACAGGTACTCTTCTAAGCATCTTAATATGTTACCTCATTTAATCCTCATAAATTCAGGAGGTTTGCTTCCTCCACTGCTGGGTCCAGAATGCTGGTTAAGGTAAGAACAGAATAGAAATTTGTTTAGTGTATGAATAAATTGAAACTACAGTATCCTAAATTATTGCTTTCCTAGAATTGTGAATAAAGAGCATTTCAACCATGACATTATAAAACAAAGAATAGTTATGAGATATTGAAGGTGAGAAAATTGAATATAAAATAGTCAAAAAACAAAAAACCTAAAATTTCCTAAATACCATGGCTCTAGCTATCACATGATCTGCATATTATACTTTGCATATAAAATACATGTTTCCTTTTAGAAAAAGTCAGTGGCTGTGAGATAAACAGTTTTCTGAGGAGTGCTGGATATCTTAATGGCTGAAAGCCTAAATGCATTCTTTAATAGAAGTAATGATGAATTTTTTATCACATAAAGTATAAATTCGTTAAAAATATTAAAGTAGCATTTCTGGGATACATGGAAATATTTATTATCAGTAAAAACCTTGACTAAGACTATTAATGTATAATATGAATTTTAGTTATAATGAAGTGAGTGAAATATCTAGTATTATGTGTTTCTTATTAGTAACAATTTTCTTTCAAGATTAATCATGAGTAGTCATTTATCAAAAGGAATTTCCCCTAAACTGATACATTATATTTTCTATCTTGAATCAATATAGATATAAATCTTTCAGGGCAATTTTAAGACATCAAAAATTCAAAAACATATTCTATTTTTTTCCTCTTCTCTTGCTTTGTAAATTTAACTTACTTTGTGCCAAAATTTTATTTGAACTGATAGGAGACACTTGTTGAGATATGGTGTTTCTAGTGGCCACACACTTTTGTTCATCAATATTTGATATATTATTTTGTATTTTGTTACAGTGAGTAATATTGAATTGTCAAAAAGTGTTAAATATAATTCAGTGGGTAATATCAAGAAATAAAAACCACAGAAAACTTTACCAGCAATATGTCAATACATGATGTGATTGCATAAACTTCATCACGGTGTGCTCATGAGGTATCTTAATGATAAATGCGATATAGAAAATCCATATTACTTTAAGTCTTTAATATATATCTTTAAAAAACAGAAACATAAGTTAAAATGTTTGAACTGGTGTCTGACAGTGATAACAAAAACTAATGAAAAATGGGCAAACACTCTGTAGCAAAACAAGTAGTGAATATAAACACAGAGAAGATAATAATTGGTACTGTTAGGTAAATTTGAAAATAAAGAAGTAAACTTATAGCATTTTACTGATTTTTTGGTTATAAAGTAAGCTAGAATATATCACAAAGAACTAAAAATTAAAGATAAGAGTGAATATTCAGGAATTCAAGAAGCATCACATGTAAAATACCTGAAAACCTCTGATAACAACTTTCTGCAAATCATGAAGTTGCTGAAGATTACATTGAAAATTTTGATTAATACCTAAAAAAGCAAAAAAACAAAAACAAAAAACAACCATATCCCTTAGAGAACACCAAGAGAGTACATGGGCAATGTATTGTAACAATGGACCTGTTGTACAATCTAATGGATGATGAAGAAATTGCTATCAGGGTGTCCAATCTTATGGCATCTCTGGGCCACACTGGAAGAAGAATTGTCTTGAGCCACACATAAAATACACTAACATTAATGATAACTGATGAGCTAAAACAAAAAAACAAAAAAAGGCAATAAAATCTCATGATGGAGAGCAGAAGAAAAAATGGCAGCATGAGAAGTACTCTTGGAATACTCTCCTATAGGTTACAACAAATAAAACAACTATAATTCAACAAAGAATTTCCTGTGCAACTCAAAGACATAGCTAAGAGACCCTCACATCACACAAAAGTATTAGCAAGTGGGCAAAGAGGGGCAAATGGAGGAGGAGGGAAGGGGGAGTGAAGGTGTGGGCCACAGATCCTACTTGGAACTCTGCAGGAGAGAGGAGGGAGGAGGTGGCAGGTGAGCATTCTAGACCTCAGCCAGGCTACAGGACAGAGAAAAGGAAGGCCCAGTGATTGGGGCGGTTAGCTGCACAATCAGACCTCCGTTTGGCCCCCAAGAGGTGCAGACCTGGTGCCCCAAGACATCACAACCCAAATTCACTCTGTTCACTCTGATTCTGTGAGGAGGTGAAGCATCAGGAGCAGTGGGAAACCACAGTGCAACCCCTCTCTAGCCAGAAAAGAGAAAGAAAGGAAAGATTGCAGGGGCCCTTCTCTGGCCATAAGCAGTACTACCTGAGAGTTAAGTATATAAAACAATTGATCTTAAAACTCAGTGAAGAGACCATGGGGCAAACCAAATACAGAAAAGTGTAGACATGCACTGTGTCCTGCACAACTCCAAGCAGAAAACAAAGGTATTGGTTGTCATCCTCCAACCACCTTTACAGACATCTGCCCACCCCCATGTCTACCTGGTATTAACAGTGAGCTCCAAAGAAACTGTAGCAGTAAGAATTGGGTAAAGAAACAAAATATATATAAACAAAGTAGCAGCCAGAATGAGGAAACAAAGGACTATGGCTAATAATAATAACAATAATAATAATAATAATAATAATAATAATAATAATGAGAGAGAGAAGCAGAAAACACCAGAAACCAAGATGAAGGCAAACAATCAATCAGAGACAGAGCTCAAAGCAATGGTTATAAGAGTACTCCTGGAACTTAGTGAAAATTTCAACAGAGAGTTAGCAAGAATAAAGAAGGACATAGAAATCACAGAGAGAGAGAGAGAGAGAGAGAGAGAGAGAGAGAGAGAGAGAGAGAGGAAGAGAAGAGAAGAGAAGAGAAGAGAAGAGAAGAGAAGAGAAGAGAAGAGAAGAGAAGAGATCACAGTAAGTGAAGAGTGGAATAGGAGTCACCAGACTAGATGAAGTCATGGCACAAATTAGTAATTTGGAAGAAAAGGTAGCAGAAAACACTCAATCAGAACAACAACAACAACAACAACAACAAAAACAAAGGATACTTTAAGATTTCTTCGGGATACCATCAAGAGTAACAACATTTGTATTATAAGAATATTAGAAGGGAAAGAAAATCTGCAAGGGATCCAGAACTTACTTGAAAAAATAATGAGTGAAAATTTTCCCAACCTGTCAAAGGAAATAGACATACAAGCCCAGGAAGCATAGAGTGTGCCAAAACAACGAGCTCAAAGAGGTTCACACCAAAATATCATAATTAAAATGGCAAAAAGAGAATAATAAGAGCAGCAAGAGAAAAGAAAGTAGTAACATATGGGAGCACCCATACAACTGTCAGCTGATTTCTCAGCAGAAACTCTGAAGGCCAGAAGTGACTGGCAGAAAATAGTCAATGGGATG